>JADBJO010010616.1:67974-71287 GCA_016801955.1 Conus betulinus | reverse complement strand
TTTTTTCCATCATGAAGTTCATAACTAGTTAAATAATTTCGTTTTGCTACCCTATCAAGTCATAGGATAACAGAACACAAACAATTACTTTCTTTTCTAAACAAAAACCTTCACAGTGCGCCGAGGAAGTTTCAGTCACTCCTAAACGGGAATACGGTTTCGGTTTGCTAATAAATGTATATCGAATGATAAAGACCTGACTGCCACCAAACACAGATGGAGACCCTCTTCGGCCTTCTGGGTAGTTGCGTTGCCGGAGTCACTGCAGAGACTGCCTAGCCGGTTTAGCTCACCTGGCTTTAACAATGCGCAGGTGAGCAACAGTCAGGTAAACTTTTCAACCGGCTTCCGGACGACTACCTTCCGGTTAGCATGGTTGCATGAAAATTTGTGACTGGACGGGAAGCGGTCCGTCACAACAAGTTTCAATATTTCTTTTTTTCTCTAGTTTACACAGACGTCCAAGTTGCCCTATACAAACAATTGCACTGGTTACAATGACCCAATTCTTATTATATCAAAAGGTTGTATTCTTCCCATCCAATTAAAAGGAAAATTCAAAAATCCTCTCAGTATTGGATGACTCTCTCATCTCTCAAGGGTTGTGAAGGGTGCTGGGGTTTCAGTAACACCTCCCACGTACAGGGTGCTTCCCCTAGAAAGAAAGGCACTTTGTTAGTAATCTGAATGAGTTGCTTGTTTGGCCATCGAGCACAGGATCCACATGTTACCAATCGAGTGTGTGAAACAGGGTAGAATTGGGAAATAATTCCGATCTCGGTCAAGACCACAAAAAAAGATAAACGTTCGAAAAAAAAAACAACTTGTATTGACTATTATCAAATATGTTCACACACATCCCGTACTCACCCTAGAGTCAACAACATTTAACCATACAAATGGTTTAGAGATCAGCTCTCTATTTTTTCCAAACTTATTCTTCTTCTTCTTCTCTCTTACCAACCAATCCTTACACGTTCTTTTACAAGTCTGTACTCTCTCATCCGCTGCTTCTGCGTAAACGTGACAAGTCATCTCTTTTTTTCAATGGCACAAATCACAATTAAAAAAAAAAAAAAAAAACGATGAGGAGCAAGCACCCTGTAAAGGTGAGTTTAGTTTTAAATGCCAATTCAAAGTGCAAAAACAAACAAACAAACAAACAAACAAGCAAAACTTCCGATTTGTTCAAAATTTCTCTGGGGTGCATGACAGTAGGGAACCTGAACATTTGTTGTTTTACAAGCTTGAGAGAGAAACATTATAGCAGACTGCTAAAATTCTGTACATTTACTGTCATCACAATTCAGAATCAGTTTGTTCTAAAAATAACTGTTGGTGGTCTTCTAGATCAATATTTTTCTGGAAACACTACAAAACTAGCACAAAATGGCGTTATCATCCATGATGGGGCAGTCACGTACGAAAACTTTAACTTTGCACGGAATAACTGTAGAACTTCAAATATTGTTTTCGAAAAACTGTTCCGAACTTGCTGGCGATTAAAAGATACAAGTAATAGTTAACAGCACTGCAGGAGAAATACAGGATGTGGCTGGCTGCAAAGAAGACTAAAGATTGTCCGCTCTGAACCGGGTCATTCCAGTTAACAAACTGGGAGGGTGATATGATCAATTACGACCGGTGTTCTGAGGAGCAAAAACACATATTTGCAGCAATCAAGGTGACAGTCAATGGAATTACTTTGAGACGTCTGGAATCCTGGGTAGATTGTTGTAAAGGAAGACGCGTACCCGTTCTGAAGGATCTGACAAGTGCCCAGAGAAGAACGCTGTTGCCCGCCCCCACAACACACAAGGAACGCAGAAACATGCACCGATAAGCACCCATGGCCAAATTGTGTCGTAAAACCATTTGTAGGTTTCTGATACAGTAGGACAGCATGTCTTAAAACAAGATCCTATGTCATGTCCATAGAGAAAGTGACAGTTGATCAAAGTGATAGTAACGGTCATTAAACCGGCAGTAATTTGCGACATTCCCTTCGTCCACACAGCACTGACCCGATGTGGCCATATTACAGAAGCTGCCGTTAGCAAGGTGAGGGCCACTAGCATCCAAGGAGACAAAGTACTCATCGTGCTATCCATCATCATCCACAGTTTACACTGCCATGAACCTAATGCTTGAAAGACTGTCATATTGAATTCCCTGGTGAGCCAGTTGCTTAGGGGCACTATAATCAGGTGCAGCAGATCAGAGCAGGCCAGAACTCCAAAGAAAACACTAGAAGTGGATGCCGGAAGACGCAATACAATCAGAAGAATCATAAAATTTCCAAATATTCCGAACATACAAACAAGAAGGCCACCTATTTCCATGATCCAGTCGTAAATCTTAAGAAATGGTTCGTATTGATCGTACCAGAGATCTCTTTTGAGACGGTTTGAATTCATTATTCTGCAAACTCGAGAACATTAAAAGATTATAACTGGGTAAAGTTTAGTGACTGTGTAAGAGTTTCATTTTGCGTTCTATTGTATGGGTTGCCTTACTACTAATACATTTTGCAGGTGATCAATGGAACGTGCACCCCATCCTTGGATGGTAAAACTGCAACACAGAAATCAGTGACAGTGACAGTTATTGTAGCCTTTGTGGACACCTGTTCAAGATTTCCTTTTTCTTAATCAACCTGATTTCATAGTCTGTAGTCTCAACATTTGATAAGGGATATGCCAATCCTACATGCCTACAAGAGAGAGAGAGAGAGAGAGAGAGAGAGAGAGAGAGAGAGAGAGAGAGAGAGAGAGAGAATAATACGAATACGAATACTTTTATTGAGCGTAAAATGGATAAGCTAATATCTTTGTTACACAATGTCCTCAAGAGCTACAACAGTAACAAACAATATCAAAAAGGACATGTACATGATACACGAAAAGGAAGCAATGAACAAGCTTATGACGACGAAACATGATTAACATAAATATTACCTAGCAACAAAAGTTATGTTACATTTGAGGAATAATGTACATGCAAGGAGGGGAAAAAAGAAGGGAAAAGACAAAGGAAAAAAAGAAACGACAAGAAAAGAAATGAAAAGAAGCATGTGCGCACACACACACACACACACACACACACACACACACACACACACACACACATACACACACACGCGCGCGCGCGCGCGCGCGCGCACACACACACACACACACACACACATACGCACACAAACGTACGTACACATAAAAGTCTTACACACACACACACACACACACACACACACACACACACACACACACACACACACACACACACACACACACACACACACACACACACACACACA
>JADBJO010010616.1:42974-65474 GCA_016801955.1 Conus betulinus | reverse complement strand
GAGCGTATTTTTTTTTTTTCTAAATGAACAGTAAATAACAAACAAACAGGGTAAAATCCTTGTTTCCTTGTCTGTTCGGTGTGCTCTATGCTGTCATATCTGCTAGGCGATTGGATATCATGAGCAACGTCTGTTTGGAGTTATGGGCGTGCGTTGTTTTTTATTTATTTATTTTTTTTTTTTTTTTTTCTTGGTGCGAAAGGCACTATACCTTTTTCTTATTTATTTGTTACTGGTCCTGCCTCATTTAAGATCATACTTCTTAAAAAAAAAAAAAAAAAAAAAAAAAAAAAACCTTAACCTTCAGTAATTGTAGTTTGCTTTCTGTCACCCTGATCAGATACGCTTTTAAGGATTGCAGTGCCGTTTACATAGGCACGTGTAAACCGTGCCAGTCTAGGGTGGATTTTGGGTGTTTTGCAGTTGTTGATTGTCAGGATAGAACTAGGAGGGTGTTCTTAATTGCGGAGTGGGGCACTAATGGTGGCAATGGTAGACGCTGTGTGTCGTGTGTCGAGCTTTGTCAGTGGGTCGGTCGGGTGGGCGCTGATTGGTCAATGAGGTTTGTGTTGTGTGATTTGTGTTCATCCCACCTCTGGTTGAGGGGGAGAGGGGCAGGGGGGGGGGGGAGTGAGGTCTGTGTTACTCTGAGTCGCAGCGTGTGAGCTGTTTGCTGTCAAGCTGAGGCGTTTGTGCCGTTTGGTTTAGACAGGCTTCTGTCCGAGTACTAAGGACTCGTGGACTCATGTCCTTAACTTAGTCTGGTTCGTCGTTTCGTTGTGCATCTCCTGGGAGGAGACCAGGGTGCATTGTTTGTCTTGACTTGAGGTATGTAGTTTTGTGCGGGCATTAACTCTTTGTCAGAGGAAGTTTTGGGGTGCTAGTTGTGTTAAGTGTTAGTCCTGTGATTTGGTTGTTAATTCAAGGTATGACGGGGACAACAGCTGGGAGGCAATTCTATGTGGTAGATGTGCGTGGTGGTTATTGTTTGTGTGTTTATTGTGAGTAAGGGTGTGGGCGGTAAATAGGGGTGCGCATTGGGAATCATTATTCTAGACTTGCGTTTTGTTTTTTTTCCTATCTAGTGAAATGTTGTTTGTATGTCTGGTTGTGAGTGCTGTGTGTGTAAGGCTGACTGCTTAATTGTAGTTAATGGGAGAGGTTTTGTAGTGTGTTTGTATGCGTGTGCACGTGTGTATGAGTGAGTGTGGTATGCATGAGTTTAAGCTGATGGGTGTATGTATGCATGTGTTGGGTGCATCATCAAGTTATGGGAGTTGAGGCTTAATGTAGATATTTCCACCCAGTGTGGCAATATTCATGGTTACTGTTGGTAAACTGTTAAGAGGCTATAATGGCTGTGTCATAATGATAACTGAATGGGCAATGTGGTTAAGTATGCCCATTTGAGGTGTAGGCAAAATTGTGATAATGCTCCACTTTTGATTCTGGGTTTCTATACATTATTGTGGTAGAGACTAGGAAAATTTCGTAACATTTTGGAGGATGCCCCTAAACATGTTTTGATAAGGGGAAAATAATTATTTATAACTTGGTTTAAATTTTATTGCAGATATGAGTGGTTGGAATTCAACAAGCCGTGTGAAGCTGTTATTGAATTAAGAGGGTGGTTGATAGTATAGAGTTGCAAGGGGATGTTAGAGTTGTAATCATACAAATTGCTGGTGTGCCCCAAGAAAGTTAATTGACAGCTATGTTGTATAAAAATAAAACAGTACGCAGAGTGGCCAACATGGCTGTGTTATTCCAAAGGGCTAAAATCATGGTACTGGAGAAATTATGTTGTTACTTGGTTGATGCAATCTAACAATTGCCACTTCGTGATGGGTAACAAGCAATGTAAAGTTGTCAAGTGATAGCTGGCAGAGACTGGCCACAATGGGATTGTTTTATGTTAAGGTATGTGTGGTCAGTGGGGAGTGGGACTGTATTGAAGGTGACGTTTGGTCATGTCCTAGAGTGACCCTGCTCGCCACAAGCTGCAGCCCTTTGCCACCGGCTGTAGCTGCAACCCTTCGCCATCAGCTGCAAACCCTCACTGCCAGCAGCAACCCTTTGTGCCAGCTTCAGCCCTTTGCCACCAGCTGCAGCCCTTCACCATCAGCTGCAACCCTTCACTGCCAGCTGCAACCATTTGCCACAACTGCAACCCCTCACAGACAGCTGCAGCCTTTGCCGCCAACTGCAGCCCTTTGTCATCAGCTGTCGCCCCTTCTCTTCATCTGCGACTCCACTGGTCTCTCCTACTGCGTCACCGTCAGGGGTGTTCTGTGTGAGGTCAAGATTCCCCAGTCTGGTGCGACACTGGATCGTGAATTGTGTCTGTGGGCTTCTGTGTGAGCAGGGATAGTGTCTGTGCTGTGAGAGCACAGCTAACCAGTGTGACAAATCTGCAATTTGTCGTCGCTCTGCCACATAGTCTGCATCATCACATCTTCAGCTTGACAGTCAACATATGCCACCACCCTGCAGCTCAGTTTGCGTCGTCACGTATAAACGGAATGTAGCGAAATGAAATGTTCAAAAAGGACCCTTCACTTTAGACACACACACACACACACATATATATATATGTATATATATATATATATATATAATGCTGCTTATATATATATAATGCTTATATATATATATATATATATATATATATATATATATATATATATATATATATATATATAATGCTTAACAATTAAGTAGTGGGGGAAAACAAGTGTAGTTTAACAATTCTTCATTATTATAGTAATGACTTGGCAAAGATTTGAAATTAACAACAAAAAAAGACAGAAAAAAAAAGTATATTAAATAAATGAAAACCCTTCACTAGTTGCATGAGGGAACCATTGCAATCCCCTTCAAAGGCAGATT
Organism: Conus betulinus; assembly: GCA_016801955.1. Taxonomy (NCBI): domain Eukaryota; kingdom Metazoa; phylum Mollusca; class Gastropoda; order Neogastropoda; family Conidae; genus Conus; species Conus betulinus. The sequence goes on along the minus strand of JADBJO010010616.1, from coordinate 62,585 downwards.
TACATGTATCGCCTGCTTCTAGACCTTTCATCCACTGGATCAGATTCATCAGGGAGACACGACTGATTATAAGGAAGACACGGAGACATGGCTGATTATCAGGGAGACATCAGGGAGACACGGAGACACGGCTGATTATCAGGGAGACACGACTGATTTTGTCTGATTGATTGATGGTGAGATTAACGTCCTATTGGCCTGTGGCCCTTAAGGACAAGGTTCCTGCAGACATAGGTCTGCATATTTGTGGCAACTGCTGTCATCTGGCAGTAGTGGGTAGGTTTCAATGGGGGTCGTCACATTCGTCTCCCAGAGCTCGTGTTCCTCCTGAACATTGGCTCAATTCTGGTCGTCATCTTCTTGAATGCTGGTTCAAGTTTGGTGGAATTGGTCTTGAGCGTTGGTTCACTTTCAAGTTGTTGGTCGACCGACGATGGGCGTCGGTGTGTGTTGCCTGCTGTTCCCCAAACATCATCAGGCTGTCTTCAGGACCACCGGGCGGCCTTCTTCATGCTCGGGTGGCGATGGTCCTGTGCCGCGTGAGGCCGCCTCAAGGAGGAAGCAGGACGAAAGTCGCTGGAGCGCTGCACGAGCCCCTAAAACTTGGCGGGCACTCGCTAACTGCGGCCGAGAGGGCAATTTTTCAGCCCAACCCCATAAGGAGTGCCCCCATGTCTGCCACCCCACAAAACAGCACGGTATCCTGGGCCACGGTAGTCACAGTCAGGCAGTGTGCTCCTTCGCCAATCGCCCCACATCTCCAGGAGCCCATTCCCCGGTGACACAGGCTAGACCCGCCATCACCCACATGGCCGGAAGGTTGTCTGCGCCGCCCGACACTGATCTGTCACATCAGTATCCCTCAAAGGAGAGGTGCCACCTTCCCCTGGCGTCCACTGCTATGCCACACTCACAGTGACGACGATTTTGTCTGTGCTCTTGGCGTCAAATAGAAACACATCACAGTCCGTAGTTCTGTGGTGTTCTCACCACCAAGAGTTCAAAGAAGAATCCAACAGCAGCCCCAAAGCAGCCAGTAAAAGGTAGTAAGAATAAAATAAAACGAAAGTGTGGAGAGCTGAAAAGTTGCTGAAAAACTAAAAACATTATGCAAACAGTATAAAAAGTAGGGGACAATCTTTGAGCCTATGCTTGAGGATCACTTAAGGATGCAAGGGAAATAAAAAAATATGGAACAGTCTGAGTGGTCAGCTCTTCTGTTCAATAACCCAAGCATTGTCAGCGGCTAAGAATTGTGTAGAACAACCTTTACTTGGATCTTCTAAGAGATGATATCTATCTATCTACATAATGCTGAACAATTAAGTAGTGGGGGAAAACAAGTGCAGGTTAACAATTCTTCCATCATTATAGTAATGACTTGGCAACAAAGATTTGAAATTGAGAGAAAAAAAAAAAAAATTGAAGATGAAGATGGGAAAATGTATATCATAAATATGAAAACCCTCACTAGCTGCATGAGGAAACTATCACAATCCCTCTCGAAGACAGATCTATATGTATCGCCTGTTCCGAGGCCTTTCGTCCACTGGATTGGACTCATCAGGGAGACATGGCTGATTGTGTCTGTGCTCTTGGCGTCAGATAGAGACACACCACAGTCCATAATTCTGTGGTGTTCCGACCGCCAAGGGTTCGAAAAAGAATCCAACAACACCCCCAAAGTAGCCAGTGAAAGGTAGTAGAATTAAACAAAACGAAAGTGTGGAGAGGAAAAAAAAAGTTGTTGAAAACTAAAAATATTATGCAAACAATATAAAATGTAAGCGACAATCTTGAGCCTATGCTTGAGGATCCATTTAAGGATGAAAGGGAGATCAAAAGATACGGAACAGTCTGAGTGGTCAGCTCTGCTGTTCAATAACCCAAGCATTGTCAGCGGCTAAGAATTGTGCAGAACAACCTTTCCTTGGATCTCGTAAGACATGCAATCGCCCACTGATTGACCAAACAATATAATGCTGAACAATTAAGTAGTGGGGGAAAACAAGTGGAGGTTAACAATTCTTCCATTATTATAGTAACGACTTGGCAAAGATTGAGAGAAAAAAATTGAAGATGAAGTAAATGGGAAAATGTATATCATAAATATGAAAACCCTTCACTAGCTGCATGAGGAAACTATCACAATCCCTCTCAAAGACGGATCTATGTGTATCGCCTGCTCCGAGGACTTTCTATCATAAATATGAAAACCCTTCACTAGCTGCATGAGGAAAACTATCACAATCCCTCTCGAAGACAGATCTATGTGTATCGCCTGCTCCGAGCAATCCCTCTCGAAGACGACTTGATGGTGACTGCTCCCTGTGGATGTCGGTGCCGGGGCTCCAGCAGGGCCGACCGGGCTATGGCTGTGGATGGGGTGTCGGAATGAGCGGCGTGGGTGCACTGCCTCTGAGGTGGCACAGAGATTGGGACAGCAAAAAAAAAAAAAAAAAAAAAAAAAAAAATCCCTCTCGAAGACAGATCTATGTCTATCGCCTGCTCCGAGGACTTTCGCCCGCTGGATCGGGCTCATCAGGGAGACATGGTGGATTGTGTCTGTGCTCTTGGCGTCAGATAGAGACACACCACAGTCCATAATTCTGTGGTGTTCCGACCGCCAAGGGTTCGAACAAGAATCCAACAGCACACCTCCAGAGTAGCCAGCGAAAGGTAGTAGAATTAAACAAAACGAAAGTGTGGAGAGAAAAAATGTTGTTGAAAACCAAAAAATATTACGCAAACAATATAAAATGTAAGCAACAATCTTTGAGCCTATGCTTGAGGATCCATTTAAGGATGAAAGGGAGATCAAAAGATACGGAACAGTCTGAGTGGTCAGCTCTGCTGTTCAATAACCCAAGCATTGTCAGCGGCTAAGAATTGTGCAGAACAACCTTTCCTTGGATCTCGAAAGAGATGCAATCACCACACTGATTGACCAAACAATATAATGCTGAACAATTAAGTAGTGGGGGAAAACAAGTGCAGGTTAACAATCTTCCATCATTATAGTAATGACTTGGCAAAAATTTGAAATTAAGAGAAAAAAAAATGAAGATGAAGTAAATGGGAAAATGTATATCATAAATATGAAAACCCTTCACTAGCTGCATGAGGAAACTATCACAATCCCTCTCGAAGACAGATCTATATTTATCGCCTGTTCCGAGGCCTTTCGTCCACTGGATCGGACTCATCAGGGAGACATGGCTGATTGTTTCTGTGATCATATATATATATATATATATATATATATATATATATATATATATAAATTGACTAATAATTCCAAGGATAAGTAACCGAGCACCATTCCAGCAACTTACATCAACCCAAGACGGTTTTTACTACATGGAATATATTACGCATATTCAGGATAAAGTGGGAGTACGTTTATATGCTTTGCACTTCTTTCTTTGTGTGTGTGTGTGTGTGTGTGTGTGTGTGTGTGTGTGTTTATATATATATATACACACACACACACACACACACACACACACACACACACACACACATTTACTTCATCTTCCCATTTACTTCATCTTCATTTTTTTTTTTCTCAATTTTAAATCTTTGCCAAGTCGTTACTATAATAATGGAAGAATTGTTAACCTGCACTTGTTTTCCCCCACTACTTAATTGTTCAGCATTATATTGTTTGGTCAATCAGTGGGAGATTGCATCTCTTACGAGATCCAAGGAAAGGTTGTTCTGCACAATTCTTAGCCGCTGACAATGCTTGGGTTATTGAACAGCAGAGCTGATCACTCACTACTGTTCTATATCTTTTGATCTCCCTTGCATCCTTAAATGGATCCTCAAGCATAGGCTCAAAAGACTGTCCCTACATTTTATACTGTTTGCGTAATGCTTTTAGTTTTCAACAACATTTTTTCTCTCCACACTTTCGTTTTTTTAACCTTTCGCTGGCTGCTTTGGGGGTGCTGTTGCATCTTTTTTTCGAACCCTTGGCGGTCGGAACACCACAGAATTATGGACTGTGGTGTGTCTCTATCTGACACCAAGAGCACGGACACAATCAGCCGTGTCTCCCTGATGAGTCTGATCCAGCGGACGAAAGGCCTCGGAGCAGGCGACACATATAGATCTGTCTTCGAGAGGGATTGTGATAGTTTCCTCATGCAGCTAGTGAAGGGTTTTCATACTTATGATATACATTTTCCCATTTACTTCATCTTCAATTTTTTTTTTTCCCTCAAATTTAAATCTTTGCCAAGTCATTATCGTAATGATGGAAGAATTGTTAACCTCCACTTGTTTTCCCCACTACTTAATTGTTCAGCATTATATTGTTTGGTCAATCAGTGGGCGATTGCATCTCTTACGAGATCCAAGGAAAGGTTGTTCTGCACAATTCTTAGCCGCTGACAATGCTTGGGTTATTGAACAGCAGAGCTGACCACTCACTACTGTTCTATATCTTTTGATCTCCCTTGCATCCTTAAATGGATCCTCAAGCATAGGCTCAAAGACTGTCCCTTACATTTTATGCTGTTTGTGTAATGCTTTTAGTTTTCAACATTTTTTCTCTCCACACTTTTGTTTTGTTTAATTCTACGACCTTTCGCTGGCTACTTTGGGGTGCTGTTGCATTCTTTTTCGAACCCTTGGCGGTCGGAACACCACAGAATTATGGACTGTGGTGTGTCTCTATCTGACGCCAAGAGCACAGACACAATCAGCCGTGTCTCCCTGATGAGTCCGATCCAGTGGACGAAAGGCCTTGGAGCAGGTGACACATATAGATCTGTTGTTAACCTGCACTTGTTTTCCCCCACTACTTAATTGTTCAGCATTATATATATATATATATATATATATATATATATATATATGTGTGTGTGTGTGTGTGTGTGTATATATCTATCTATCTATATATGTATGTATCTATATATATATATATATATATATATATATATATATATATATATATATGCGCGCACGTGTGTGTGTGTGTGTGTGTGTGTGTGTGTGTGATGAAAAATAAGTCGTCAACACCGCCCACGGAGTTCAGTTTTTATGAATCAAGCTTTCACCGGTCTAAACGCCTCCTCAGTAACCAGATCGTACTTTTATCTCCATGGTTGAAATGACATCAATACAATTGACGTAATTGTAGAAAACTGCATCCGTTTAGAATAGGCGTCACACTATTTTCTTATTTACTTAATGCCATCATCATCCAGAAAAAGGGGTTTCCCAATGTCACCATCAGTGGCACGTCATGTCCTATACATTACTGTGTGCACTGTAACACTACCATAGGGTGATATCATTGTCACTGATGGGGCAGTCCTGTACTAAGAATACCATTCAGTTGTACATAATTACTCGTAAATCAAAAAGGTTGTGTTGAAAACGGCCCTTCTGAATTTGGTTCCAGTCAGACAGTACAAGTAAAAGTTGACAGCGCTGTTGGAGGACAACAGCATCTGGCTGGCTGCTTTGAAGACTAAAGATTTTCCGCTCTGAAAGGGGTCAGCATTATCATGAAGAAATGCACTGATATTATATACGTGTGCTGGAGTGGTGAGGAGGAAAAAAAAGACATATTTGTAACAACCAGGGTGATAGTCAATGAAGTGACCTTCTGTTGTCTGGAATCCTGTGTGGCTGGTTGCACAGGAAGACGGGTGCTGTTCTGACAGATCTGACCAGTGTCCAAACAAGAACGCTGTTGCTGATCCCCAACAACACGAAAGGTGCAAACCCACTTACAGCCATTTGTATCCAGTGCCAAATCGTCTCATGAAACCATTGGTACACTTCTGATACAGCTGTATGAGAGCATGGCAGCAATTTGTCGGATCCTAAGTCATATCCATAGAGATTGTGGCAGTTAATCAGAGAGATAACAATGATCATTATACCGGCAGTAACTCGGGACTTTCCCTTCGTCCACACAGCATTGACACGAAGCGGCCATACCACAGAAGCTGCTCTTAGCATGGTGAGTGCCACCAACATCCATGGTGATAAAGTTGATATTGTGTAAAACATCATACTGGACACTTTACATTGCAGGAACCGAGGTCATCAAATAAGGGCACATTGAATTTTACTAGGAGCAAACGTTTCAGGGGATGCATAATCAAATACAGCAGATCGGAGCAGGCCAGAACTCCAAAGAAAACACCAGAAGTGGACGCTGGAAGACGAAGCATGATCAGAAGAATCATAAAACTTCCAAATATTCCAAATATACACACAAAAGGTTCGCCTGTATTCAAGATCAAATGGGCGATCTTCTTAAATGGCTTGATATGATGAGCATGCCAAGCATGGTTTGAGTTCCTCATTATTCTATTACCTGTGAATATTGCAGCATGAAAGTTGCCTGATTGAGTGTAATTACAGTGTGTATTTGACAGCTTAAGACACACATAAATAGTCAAACTGTGAACAGTGAAGGTCGGCAGAATTTATTGCAGGTGTTGTGGATGCCAGCTGAAAGACTTACTAGATGTTTGTGATCTCATTGATTCAAATTAATGCAATTTGGTCAGTTAACACACACACACACACACACACACGCTCACGCACGCACACACACACACACACACACACACACACACACACAGAGAGAGAGAGAGAGAGAGAGAGAGAGAGAGAGAGAGAGAGAGAGAGAAATGAATAGTTTAACTGTGTGGTCAGTGTGCCGAAGTGTGTTACATTGTATTCATATGATGGATTTGTGTTGTTTTGTTTTGTGCTGTGTCGTGTTGTTACGTTGTGTTGTGTCGGGAATGATCTGTTTTTGCTGTGTACAGCAGCGCCTCGTTGTGTGAAATGTGAAGTTTGCGTTGTCTTGTGTTGTGCTGTGTGTTGTAATGTGTCGTGTCGCGATGGGTTGTGGGACATTGCGATGTTTTAGGTACGTTGAACTGTGTAGGTCCCGTTTGTGTTTTGTCCTGTTGTGTTGCATAATGTTGCGTTATATCCTAATGCTACAACGTTTTGTGTTACGTTGCCTTGTGCTCTGTTGTGCTGTGCTTCGCAGCGTTGCCATTGTTTTGCTGTGTTGCTTTGTGTTACTGTGCGAGTCTTCTTGTACATTATCTGAAAGTTGATTCGCATTGTGTCACATACTGCATTGCTTTACCGTGTAATTATACTCTGTGTTGCGTTGTACTAGGTTGTGTTACATTGCATTGAACTTCTTGTGTTACATTGTGTTGTCTTGATTCGTCACGTTTGGTATCTTCATGTAAAGTTGTGTTGTCCTGAGTTGTGTTACGATTTTTTTGTAAACGTTACTGTGTGTAGTCCAGGGCTATGTTACATTGGGTTTTGTAATGTTGCACTGTGTCGTCCTGAGTTGTATTACGTTAGTTTTTGTTGTGTTACAGTCAGTTATCTTCAGTTGTATTGCATTGGGTCTTGTCGTGTTACATTGTGTTGTCTTGAGTTGTGTTACATTTGGTTTTGCCGTGTTACGTTGTATTGTCCTCAATAATGTTACGCTGGGTTTTTCCGTGTGTTACATTGTGTTGTTATGACTTGTATTACGCTGCAGCTGTTTTTGTCGTGTTAGGTTACATTTAAAGTCGTTTCTTAAAGATTTTCTTACCGTTTAGTTTTATGTTGCGTCGTGTCATGCTGTACAATGGTACACTATCTAGCGTTGCCCTGCATGGTGTATGCGTCCATGTTGTGTCGTGTCATGAGTCGTGTCATTGAGTATAGTCAGACAAGTACATGGACGAACAGAAACAAATATTCATAGGTAACCTTGGTTTGAGTGGGAGCAAAAGTTACCCTACTTGTTTAGTATTTACTGTTTACTGCATTGCGTTGTGTTGTGTTGAATTGCGTTGCGTTGCGTTGTGTTGTGTAGCGTTGCGTTCCGTTGCGTTGTGTTGTGTTGTTCTGCGTTGCGTTGCGTTGCGTTGTTCTGTGTTGTTGCGTTGCGTTGCGGTGTGTGCTGTGCTGTGCTGTGCTGTGCTGCGTTGTGTTGCGTTGCGTTGCGTTGCGTTGCGTTGCGCTGCGCTGCGCTGCGCTGTGCTGCGCTGCGCTGTGTTGTGTTCTGTTGTGTTGTGCTGTGCTGCGTTGTGTGTTGTGATTGTGTTGTGTTGTGCTGCATTGTGTTGTGTTGTGCTGTGCTGCATTGTGTTGTGCTGTGCAGCATTGTGTTGTGCTGTGCTGCATTGTGTTGTGATTTATTGCATCGTGCTGCATTGTGTTGACATGCACTGTAACGTTTTGTGTGTTGTATGTGCTGCATTGTGTCGTGCGTGCTGCATTGTGTTGACATGAAGTGTGATGCATTGTGTTAAGTGTGCTGGACTGTGTTGACATGTATTGTGTTGCATTGTGTTGAGTGTGCTATATTGTGTTGACATGCATTGTGTTGGATTGTGTTGAGTGTGCTATATTGTGTTGACATGCATTGTGTTGAGTGTGCTATATTGTGTTGACATGCGTTGTGTTGCATTAGGTTGACATGCATTGTGTTGACATGCATTGTGTTGACATGCATTGTGTTGCATTGTGCTGACATGCATTGTGCTGCATTGTGTTGAGTGTGCTGTATTGTGTTGACATGCGTTGTACTGTATTGTGTTGACATGCGTTGTGTTGCATTGTGCTGAAATGCATTGTGTTGAATTGTGTTGACATGCATTGTGTTGACATGCATTGTGTTGACATGCATTGTGCTGCATTGTGTTGACATGCATTGTGTTGACATACATTGTGATGCATTGTGTTGACATGCATTGTGTTGACATGCATTGTGTTGACATGCATTGTGTTGACATGCATTGTGTTGACATGCATTGTGATACATTGTGTTGACATGCATTGTGTTGACATGCATTGTGTTGACATGCATTGTGCTGCATTGTGTTGACATGCATTGTGATGCATTGTGTTGACATGCCTTGTGATGCATTGTGTTGACATGCATTGTGTTGACATGCATTGTGTTGACATGCAATGTGATGCATTGTGTTGACATGCATTGTGTTGACGTGAACTGTGTTGACATGCATTGTGATGGATTGTGTTGACATGCATTGTGTTGACATGCATTGCGTTGACATTCATTGTGATGCATTCCGTTGACATGCATTGTGTTGACATGCATTGTGTTGACATTCATTGTGATGCATTCCGTTGACATGCATTGTGTTGACATGCATTGTGTTGACATGCATTGTGGTGCATTGTGTTGACAGGCATCGTGATGCATTGTGTTAACATGCTTTGTGATGCATTGCACTGACATGCATTGTGTTGACATGCATTGTGTTGCATTGTGTTGACATGCATTGTGTTGACATGCATTGCGTTGACATGCATTGTGCTACATTGTGTTGACATGCATTGTGTTGACATGCATTGTGCTGCATTGTGTTGACATGCATTGTGATGCATTATGTTGACATGCATTGTGTTGACATGCATTGTGTTGACATGCATTGTGGTGTATTGTGTTGACATGCATTGTGTTGACATGCATTGTGTTGACATGCATTGTGCTGCATTGTGTTGACATGCATTGTGCTGCATTGTGTTGACATGCAATGTGTTGACATACATTGTGCTGCATTGTGTTGACATACATTGTGCTGCATTGTGTTGTCATGAATTGTGATGCATTGTGTTGACATGCATTGTGTTGTGATGCATTGTGTTGACAACCATTGTGATGCATTATGTTGACATGCATTGTGTAGCATTGTGTTGACATGCATTGTGATGCATTGTGTTGACATGCATTGTGTTGCACTGTGTTGACATGCATTGTGTTGCATTGTGTTGACATGCATTGTGTTGCATTGTGTTGACATGCATTGTGTTGCATTGTGTTGACATGCATTGTGATGCATTGTGTTGACATGCATTGTGTTGACATGCATTGTGATGCATTGTGTGACATGCATTGTGTTGACATGCATTGTGTTGCACTGTGTTGACATGCATTGTGGTGTATTGTGTTGACATGCATTGTGTTGTTATGCATTGTGTTGACATGCATTGTGGTGCATTGTGTTGACATGCATTGTGCTACATTGTGTTGACATGCATTGTGGTGCATTGTGTTGACATGCATTGTGTTGACATGCATTGTGATGCATTGTGTTGACATGCATTGGGCTGCATTGTGTTGACATGCAATGTGTTGACATGCATTGTGTTGCATTGTGTTGACATGCATTGTGCTGCATTGTGTTGACGTGCAATGTGTTGACATGCATTGTGTTGCATTATGTTGACATGCATTGTGCTGCATTGTGTTGACATGCATTGTGTTGACATGCATTGTGTTGACATGCATTGTGTTGCATTGTGTTGACATGCATTGTGATGCATTGTGTTGACAAACATTGTGCTGCATTGTGTTGACATGCATTGTGTTGCATTATGTTGACATGCATTGTGCTGCATTGTGTGGACATGCCTTGTGTTGTCATGCATTGTGTTGACATGCATTGTGGTGTATTGTGTTGACATGCATTGTGTTGTTATGCATTGTGTTGACATGCATTGTGGTGCATTGTGTTGACATGCATTGTGTTGTTATGCATTGTGTTGACATGCATTGTGCTGCGTTGTGTTGACAAGCATTGTACTGCATTGTGTACTGCATTATACGAGCAGAGACGGGTGGCGATCAGTTGTCCGCAAAGGTGCAGAGACCTGTCAAAGCAACAGAACTGCTGCAGCTGATCAGGAAGACCAGTGTCAACAGATCTCCAGCTGCTGCCACCAAACCCTGTCCGTACTGTGATAGATCTTTCCGGGCGCAGATCGGCCTGACCAGCCATCTACGCACTCACCCTCGATCCCAGGATGACTAGATGGTCTTGGTCGTCTCGATGAACACCAAACTCATTATGTTGTGGCGCATTACGTTTTTATTGTGTAATACACATTATGCTGTGGCGTATAACGTTTTGTTGTGTAACATGCATAATGTTGTGGCGTACTGCGGTTTGTTCAATTGTAATACGTTGTGTTGCGCTGCGCGCTGTGTCGCGCTGCAATGCCGTTTTCCCCGTCACAGTGTGTTGTGTTATGTTGTGGTTACATTGTTCGACTGTGCTGTTTTGTGTTACATTGTTTGGTGTCGTGATGTAACACATCATTGTATTTGTAGGCGTTGTGTTGTGTTATACTGCCCTGCCTGCGTTACATTTCGGTGTCCCGAGTAGTAGATGTCGTGTCGGGTTGTGTGATATTGCGTCATATTTTTCACGCCATGTCGTGTGGTATGTTCTGTGGTGTCATGTTGTGTCGTGTCATGATGTGTTGTGGTACTGTTGATAACGTTATCCTGTGTCGTGTTACGTTGTGTGATGTAGTGCTACATGACGTGTCATGTTCCGTCGTGTTACATTGTGTTGTTATAGTGTGTTTTCTGTTGCCTTGTGGTAGATTATGCCATGGTCTGTTGTCTTGTTGGATGAGTTTCCACGTTTTAGTTCGCTGTAATGTGTTGTGTTGCGTCTTGTCGTGCCGTGCCGTGCCGTGCCGTGCCGTGCCGTGTCGTGTCGTGTCGTGTCGTGTCGTGTTGTGCTGTGTGTTGTGCTGTGCTGTGCTGTGCGGTGCGGTGCTGTGCTGTGCTGTGCCGTACTGGGCTGTGCTGTGATGTACCGTACTGTGCTGTGCTGTGATGAGCCGTACTGGCTGTGCTGTGATGTACCGTACTGTGCTGTGCTGTGATGAGCCGTACTGGGCTGTGCTGTGATGTACCGTACTGTGCTGTGCTGTGATGAGCCGTACTGGGCTGTGCTGTGATGAGCCGTACTGGGCTGTGCTATGCAGAACTTTTGTTCCTCCACGGACACATGCATGTGCTCACAAATCAGCAGCGCCTTATCTTTAGCATGCTCTATCCTAAACGATTAACATGGCACGTTTAAACGGTGTCATTTTCAGCTATGGGGTTTACCCAGAACAGAACTAACTGGATCATCGGAAAACGAGAGATTCAGTCGGATGTGTGTCGTGTGCGAGTCAGAAGGTGGAATCGTAGCCATAGTATCGTAGCCATTAGTAAAGACGGTAGTTAAAAAGAAGCTGCTGTATTAGGGTTGGTCGTAATGTCACTGGACGATAGTTCCACGCTGTTGATGGCTGAAGATATCAATACGGGACTGCCAATAAGTCATGTAACTACACTATACGGCATGACAGCAAAGCGACCATCACTCATATGGCAGCGTGCACCAGGCAAACGGTGTTGCATTTGATATAGACGGTAGCCAACAGTTGTTCAGATATATTTGTAGGCTGTAACTATTGATTACAATGAATCTCTCTCTCTCTCTCTCTCTCTCTCTCTCTCTCTCTCTCTCTCTCCTCTCTCTCTCTCTCTCTCTCTCTCTCTGTGTGTGTGTGTGTGTGTGTGTGTGTGTGTGTGTGTGTGTGTGTGTGTGTTGTGTGTGTGTGTGTGTGTGTGTGTGTGTGTGTGTTCGTTAGATAGAAATGTTTCGCGCGCTTGTCGATAAAGCCTGCGATTTATGCCATGAAATGATGACACAAAGTAGTAGGAAAAATGTTTCTGTACCCACACATAAATCAAGAGAGAGAGAGAGAGAGAGAGAGAGAGAGAGAGAGAGAGAGAGAGAGAGAGAGAATACAAAGTGGACGTCATTTAGACTGATCTGAAAACTTGCTTTAGAATGTACCCTTTCACATTCCTTGCCATAAAAAGAATTAGATAATAGTAAGCCACAAGTACAAGTGCTTCCAAAGACATATTCTCATTGTATGAATTGTTGAAAAGGTTTGTTGTTGTTGTTGTTGTTTTTTTTCTAAAAAAAATAAATTTCACCGAATTCTGTTGAAAGCGTGTGCACAACCATGGGTTGTTTCATTTAAAACAATGTGGGAATATACTCTTCACTGATCAGTCAAGTGAAATATTTTGATGCTCTTGAATACAATAGGGGGGTGGGGGATAATAATTTCAAAAAAGTAAATATTGTTCATGATGATTATACAAGACCCATATTTCTACCTAAAAACGCAGATCCATGTACTACTTGAAATGAACCTCATTTAAGTCCACAGTCTATGGTTGTATTTCAGAACTTCACGTTATCCCCATTTCATGTTTTAGCATCGGTCTTGCAAAGCAAATTAATTCAAAAGGAAAACAAGAGCAGGCCAAAATGCAACCATTATTAAAACGCATGCATTGCAAGGATTTCATGAAAGTACAAGAAAAAAGGGAGCTGAGTGAGAAGGAGGGATTATGGGGCAGGATTGGGATTGAGGGTGGGGGTGGGGGGAAATGAGAGTGAAAAGAGTGAACATTGAGCGTAAACATTTAAACCATCACTCACTAGCACTGGGGATTCACTCAATCACGCTTATGTTGTCGCATTGAAAGGAATGATTTGGACAGAGATCTGAACGGAATCATATACAGGTGCATAAAAGAATCACAGATGACCCTCTGCGTGTGTGAATGAATATATGTGAATCAATTAGCATGTGAATTAACATGTGTGAGACTGTGCGTTTCATCTCTATGAGCAGGGGAGTGAAGAGGGGTTGATGATGTGATGGGTTTGAGAGGGGTTCCTGTATTCTTTAGTCTCATTCAGTCATAGTTGTACTTGCTCTATATACTGTTGATTCTGTTCCTAAAGGTAGTATGGTGTATATTTTAGAAGTTATGATTGGATGGTATACGTACAACAGTGAACCTTTGAGCAATATTTAATCATTCATATATTAGAAATGTTTATCACTCATTTTACATGTTTCTGGTGTTCTGTTCATTCTTACTTTCGTGACAACTACTGCACTTGACGCAGTTTCCTTGCTTGAGAGTTGTGACGGACCGTTTTTTGTGCGATCACAGTTTTTACAAGAACTCCGCTAGAAAGCGGGTTGGTTAAGCTGGTTAACTGGTGTTCACCTCTACACCGTATAAGTCTGGTGAGCGCGGGTGGCCAACCAGTCTCTGAAGAAATTCCGGCTAGTTCAACTACCCAGCCCAGCCGACGAGGGACTCAGTTTAGTTGTTGTGACAGCCAGGTATGTTCAGTTAGTTAACAAATTGAGAGTCGAAATCGAAATCGTTTCTCCCCACGGTTAGGCGTTTGTAACTTCTTCAACGCCAGTGCAGGATTTTGTTTGTTTGTTTGTTTGTTTTAAAGAAAGGATAGAAAACATTCATTGCTTTGCTATGCTTTTAATTTGCTATGGTGTAGGAGTAAATTATTGTTTATCCCTCCGTCCGATAGAAAGAAGAGGAAGCATGCTGTGATGCTTTTTATTATTGTTTCAAAAGGGGAAAAAACAAAGTTGTTGTTTATTCTTTGCTAAAGGGTTACGATGGTGAGGCCCGGAGATGAGCAATGGAAACTGTCGTGTGTTTATGTTCCTTTGGTTTATACTATGGGATGCCACACGGAAATCCTTCTAGATTCCGATGTGGGGAGCTAGATGGAAATCTTTCTCATATGTATGTTTTGCTGATGGATACCAGTGATGAATAACCTTTCTCTCATTATTACTGATGGATAGGAATGAATAGAAATCATGTTGAGAGTTATTTAAAGCCAGCTTATGCTATGTTATGTTATGTGGTGTATAGTGAACATCTACCTGGTGTTAAATAAGAATGCGCAAAGATTGTGTCATGTATGTGAGATAGATATTGATAATGAGGAATAGTTGCTTTTGTTAAAAAATGAAAAAAGAAAGATGAACGAAAACGTTTTCTCTTGGGAAGTAGTCATCTTGTAAAATGTTAAAACATTATGCTATGATACTGTGAAGTAATCAAAACCTTTTGTCATGAACGAGATGAGAGAAGGTAATGATACACTAAATATACTTTTGCTCATTGTGAAGGTCCATATAGAAATCATTGGTTATACTGTCGCTTATTACGAGAAGTCTATGGTAGTCTTTCCTCGCTAACGCGAAGGTTATGATTTTTGAAGAAAGATGACGTTTCGGCGTGTTGAACTTTTGAGATAGTAATTTTGAAAGAAATAAAGTGTCTCTTTTTATTGAAACCTTGTCGACTTTTGGATGTAGATAAAGCGCTCTGTTATTAACTGTGAATGTGATTTAAAGACTATGGATAGTAGACTAGATAGTCAAAGAAGTTTTTTCAGTTCCCCAGGTTGTGTCCCTGGTGTGTTTGGGAACTGGTTGTCCCTTCCTCGGGCTCGGGGCCTGATGTGTGCCCCCATTCTCCACCGTGCCGGTGTGTGCGAGAGGCCAATGTATGCCAGAATTGACCCGACAAGCCAGCTGTGCCAGCGCCTCTTCTGTGAAGGAGAAGTCGTCGCCTTGGGCTCGAGTCCGAGTCCTGTTTGCCAGCTGTGCCCTGCGCTGGTCCTGCCGAGACAGAACCACCGCGTGTGTTTACAACGACCTGCAGCGTCAGCGTCGTTCCTGCGAATTGTGAGATCCTTGTTGTTGTATAGTAGCAGAGCCACAGCTCTTGGAAGTGGAGGTTGGAGCCTGAAACGTAGCAGAGTGCTACTCCAGTGTGTTCCTGTTAATTCAGTTTTTTGTAGGAAGTGGTTACTTCCTTGTGGACAGACGTCATTGCATCGTTCCATCGTCACTCACTACCCCTATTGACAGTCGCAGTGTCGTCGCGTCGACTTTGTTCGTCACCTGTGTCAACCCCTACTTACAGACTGTGCTGCTTGTAGACAGTGCCTGTGACAGACTGTTGGCGTGCGCGACAGATATATAACTATACCTATATATTGATATTGTACACCGCTAGTTGGGGTGTGCTCCATGTGTGTTATTTGTGTTTATTGGTGATGATGTTTTGTATGTGTTGGATGGCCCAGGCAGCACAGACAAAAATAAGAAAAGAATTGCAGTTGTGTTGCCTGACTGTCTATGTGCAGTTGAGTGTGTGTGTGTGTGGTAGGAAAGCTTGAGCACACATCCATATTTCAGGGAGAATCAGACACACGGACACACACGCACTAAGCACCCATCCTAACAAGAATGATAACGCTGTCTTTTTATCACCTAATTTGTTTTTGTGGGATAATATAGTATGTCCTTGATACTGAAGTCTATCTTTTCTTATAACTTACTACGCTTTAACTGAAAAGAGGGAACTTTTTTCTTCTTCTTCTAAGATTGTAAATTGATTTCATTTATAGATACAGTGAATCGCTGAAACACCTGACATGTCGCTACAATCACTGGCATGATCCTTATTGTGATGGCAGCGGAACAATCCGGTCCAGTTATTGCAAACGCTTCCCTTTTGGACAGCCATTCACATAGCACATTGACCTGTGACAGTGAGCGCTTCCCCAGACTGAAGTGGGGTGCACTGATACAGGAGAGTAAAGAGAACCCATTACATTCTGGTGAACATAATGCTAAACAAAGTCAGTGCCAGGGCACATCCTTGTTTCACTCCATTGTACACTGGGAAGGGGTCAGACACGTCATTTTCTACTAAGTGAGACTTCATATGAAGGATCATTATGATCCTGATAAACTTCGGTGGACAGATGAGTTTAGACAGTAGGCCTATATAACCCACAAACTCTCACTACTGACAGTATCAAAAGCTTTTATCAGGCCAACAAAGAGAACGTAGAAGTTCTGGTTCTGTTCCCTGCACTTCTCTAGTCAGTAACATCATAGGAGTGCCATATTGTCATGATACACCTGCTGCTTGTCAGTGCAAGAAATAAGCAGATGATATCCCACAATGTTTCACATAAATTCAAACTTAATGCATGTTATCCTGATTTTTTTTTCTTTTCGAGTAAGTAAATAATCTACCCGCATCAGTACAATGTACCAAACTCAGTAAATATGGAGATCACTGGTTGAGTGTGTAACTGTTTATCTCATCATGTGGGCACCCATACTGTACCTTTGGAGAGGAGGGGACATTAAAAAAGCTGATTTAGGAACAGATGTTAATAAAGGAGACAACAGAGTGACATTAAACAGTAACCATAAGACGACACCTGTCTACTGTGAAGATAAGCGGTATTAATATTTAATTTCCGAATGGATTGGCCTCTAAACTGAGTGCCCGTCTATCATATACTAGCGGGTGGTGCGCACTTCCGTTCAGAAAGATCAAATGGATGTCCTTAGAAATAAAGAAAAAAAAGCACATGAAACACACACACACACACGCACACGCACACGCACGCACACACACACACAAACACACACACACATGCACACACACTTACGCACACTCACACACACACACACACACACACACACACACACACACACACACACACACACACATACCACAAGTTTGCAAACACATGGATATACACACTTGCATACACACATAATGATGTGCACATGCACACAGACATACACTGAAAAAGACACACACAATGACTAATACACTAAGACGCACACACAGTGCAGACACCCATACAGAGCAAATAATAAGTTCACACATAACCAGTAAAAAAAATGGAATGATGATAGATAGATAGATAGATAGATTGATAGATAGATAGATAGATAGATAGATAGATAGATAGATAGATAGAGTGAGAGAGAGACAGAGAGAAAGAGACACACACACACACACACACACACACACACACACACACACACACACACACACACACATACACACGGTGACACACACACAATGAGTGAATGACACACACGTGTACACTTCTTGTTCTTCTAAACGCGAGTGTGCGATCTGGCAGCATGCGCCAGAATAATCTACTTTCATCCATGTTGAGGATATCTTTTTTCTCATAGTTTTTGAGTGGGCAACAGGACATTACTAAACAAAGATCTGTGATCAATTCATCTACACTGTTCCTTTCTCCACTTACTTTTCTGTATAAAATGTTGTGGCGTATGTTAAAGCGCCTGATCCAACCTTCAGAAACAACACCACTCTGTCAAGCCCAGATCTTTGGGTAAACTGTTGTGCTTTTGGTTTCAAAATAGTGCCGGAGACAGGCATGTTGTTCGCCCTTGTTTTCTTGAACCAGTCCAAAAGGGCATTCTCAATCTCGGGCTGCATTGCACGTCTGTCATGTTTGCATTTTGAATTGCAGTCCCACTTATAACATTTTTCCTTCAAACTTTCCCTATTTTTCACAATCACACTAACTGTTGCTTCAGAAATTCCAAACTCAAGGTCTAACTCGCTTTGCTTCTTGTTGTTTTCTTCAGCTTGTTTGATTAAATCTGTTTTTCTTTTCAGTGACAGAGTCACACGTTCGTGCGTCATTGTTTTGTCAAAGGGAAAACTTGGGACCAAGACCAAGAAAAACGTTTACTGTAAGCAGTGGTTTACTATTACCGATGTTTACTATTTGCCGAGTTCACTATAACAGCATGTCAAAGGGAAGTAAGTCTCATAAAAAAAATCTACTATAGCCGGCGGTGGGAAGCTTCAGGGACTTGAAAATGAGTTTACTATGAAGGATGTTTATTATTTCCGATGTTTACTATTTCCGGCTAAAATCAACAGAGACTAAGAAGGACTGGGACCGGGACCAAGAAAAACGTTTACTGTAAGCAACTGTTTACTATTTCCGGCGTTTACTATATCAGGAGTTCACTATACACCACGAGAAATCAGCTCTTAAACCAACCCAGGTTACTCAGTATCTAGGGGTGATTATTAATTCCAGAACAATTGACAGTCACTTTTACACCTGAAAGGAAAGACAATCTGAAACACTGCTCGTATCTTAGAAGGCAACAACAAAGTTGCACTGAGACAAACAAAGGGAATTTTGATGGATATACCACACTGACTCCACGATTTAAAGAAGAACTTAAGTGGTGGGTAAGTAATATAGATACTGCTTACAATGACACTACCCATCCAGATTTTGATGTTACGGTGACGTCAGAGGCCAGTATGACAGGCTGGGGATGTGCATGTGAGACAGAGCTCTGGGGGATTGTGGCTACCAGTTGAAGCTCGCTTCCACATTAATTACCTTGAACTGAAGGCATTTTATTTTGCACTGAAGTGTTTCCAGGCAGATCTTGATGGAAAACACGTGCGCTTGTTGATTGATAATTCTACAGCAGTAGCCTGTATTAACAACATGGGCACAAGCCACTCTGACAGCTGTAATGAGATGACAGCCACTATCTGGCAGTGGGCTGTGAACAGAAATGTATGGCTGAGTGCATACCACATCCCAAGGAAAGACAATACAGCTGTGGATGAAGAATCAAGAAAAATGAATGTGGATGCAGAGTGGAAACTGGACGGTACTGTGTTGACGGATGCGGTCAACAAGTTGCTGATTTCCTTTGAAATTGATTTGTTGGCTTCCAGAATAAACAAACAGCATCACTGTTATGTCTCTTATAGAGCTGACCCAGAGGCACATGCAGTTGATGCTTTCTCCTTAAATTGGGAAAACCACAATGGTATGCTTTTCCTCTTTTCAGCCTGCTGCCAGTGTTTTAGAGAAGATACAGGAGAGAGCGACAGGCCTGCTCATTCTCCCCCTTGTGGACACACAGGTCTGGTGGCCCGTTGTGCAGAAAATGCTGACCCAGGAACCAGTCCGTCTACCCTGCACACCTGCCTTGCTCACACTGCCCAGCTACCCGGGTCGCACTCAACCGCCTGCTGCCAAAGCTACACCTTCT
>JADBJO010010616.1:32500-42910 GCA_016801955.1 Conus betulinus | reverse complement strand
AGTTTGAGCAGGAAGGATTCTCCCCTGATACAGTAGATCTTCTCATGAGCTCCTGGGGGACCAACACCAGAAAGTCGTACAATACATACATTAGTAGGTGGATGAAATGTGCCTCAAAAAGTGGTATGGCAGTGAGATCGCCCACACCACCACAGGTTGCAAATTTTTTTTAGCTTCCATGTTTTCAGAGGGGGCAAGCTACAGTGCTATAAATTCTGCAAGAAGTGCATTATCAGTTTTTCTGCCACCAGTGAAAGGAGTAGTCGTAGATAATTTACCAGAAATCTGCAGGCTTGTCAAAAGGGTTTTTGAGGAAAGACCTGCACTGCCAAGGTACTGACGCACTTGGGATGTTAGTCTAGTGTTGGATTAAATGTGCGCACTTCCAGATGTAGATACTGTGGATTTGAAACAACTGACATTCAAAACAGTAACTGTAATGGCACGTCTTACTGGGCAGAGGCCATGCTCTTCATCTACTGAAAACTACAGATGTGCATGTCGGTGAAAGGAAGTGTATTTTACAGTTTTCTAGTAATCACAAAACATTAAGCCAGGCAGCCACACAGAACCAGCAGAAATTCTAGCCTATTCGCAAAACACCAAATTATGCTTAGTGACGCACATACAACTGTATCTGAAGAAAACTGAAGCACTCAGAAAGGCCAGAACTCTTTATTGCTATCCATAGACCACACGCTCCTATTTCCAGAAACACATTTTCTCGGTGGGTCAAACAAGTGCTGGCTTTAAGGAGTGGACACAGAGACACATGGTGCACACACAACGCGTGCCGCGAGTTGTTCAGTTGTGTTGCAAGTGAAGATGTGAACCTTGCCACCATCCTCAAAGTGGCTGGATGGTCGGCAGAAAAATACCTTCACCACGTTTTATAGGAAAGCGGTACTGTCTAAACCTAATTTTGGACAGGCAGTATTGGACAAGTTTGTTAAGAAGTCGTGACTTCTGTACAGTTTGTACTTGGCAAATTTCAGACTTCCCAGGGAATGTGTTTTGCAAATGTTCTGCATTTAATTGCATTTGAATGCAGGCCAGTAGGCACTGCAGTTAGCATGTGTTTCAAGTTTGTGTCCAACATGGTATATTTGGTAATATTCACCTGTACTGAATCAGATTGAATGGATGTACATGAATTGATGACTGCAATTGGTTTTTGCAATTATGTGAAATGCTGCGCAGTCAGTAGATGCTCTAAAATCTTCCGTGACACTGTATGACCGAAGAGAGGCGATGAATAATTGAAAAAATAAACTAGACTTACGTAGAAAGGTGACGTTTAATTTCAATTATTTAGAGCCTATCGTAAGAAGGGTGGAGTTATTTGCCCTCCCTATGTATGGCTCTGAATGTTCAAAGTCACCACTATGAACAGTGAATCTAGTGAACAGTTTGTTCACCCTTGTAGCCGGTCGTTTTGTCCGACCCGGCCGTTTTATCCAACCTCGGACAAAACGGCTAAAACCCGGCTGTTTTTTGTCCGACTTTCAATCTTTTGTCGGACAAAACGGACGTTTATTTATTGGTAGTTTTGTCCGATGTTTTACTGGCAAAGAAGTATAAATTCGTCGCGTTCTGTCTTTTTTTTTTCCCCACCCCCAAGTAAAGAAATAACGTGGAAAAAAAAAAACAGGCAGCCGTCATGCCCCCAGGTGGCCAATTTGGCGTCTTAAGCTGACCACTGGCCGTCAGGGGCCATGACTATCGAGTAGGTCTTATTCTCGTGATTTCTTTACTTGGCTGTAGGAGAGAGAGAGAGAGAGAGAGAGAGAGAGAGAGAGAGAGAGAGAGAGAGAGACAGACAGAGACAGAGAGACAGACAGAGACGGAGACAGAGAGAGAGAGAGACAGGTGGTACATCACGACACAAAATTTGAGGTGACTGTGTCAAACCTTTTCGGTTTGACGCACCCCCAATTTTGACGCGACTCCGACTTTCCGTTCGGAAGATATCCTCGGGACAGACAGAAAAAAAAAAAAAAAAAAAAAAAAAAAAAACGCGACGAATTTATACTTTTTTGCCAGTGAAACTGGGCAAGAACAATTTGAAAATATATCGGTCAAAACGGCCGCTTATTTAGAGCCGGTGTCGTATATAACATTGTCGCCGTGACATTCTATCGCTGCAATAGCATTTCACGTGAAATATTGTTGCAGCGACAATATTTTCTGGAAAAGATTTATCGCGCGACCATTTTTCACGAGAAATGTCCCATAAAATATTGTAGTTGTCCATAAAATACCGTTACTCGAAATTTTGCGACCGTTTTTTTTTTTGTCTACAGGACACTGTGAAATATTGTAGTCAGTGAATACTGTCGCTTGCAACACATTTTCACGTGAAATCTTACTGCTAGAGTTAACATTTCCTGTGAAATATGGTCGCAGCGTTAATATTTCACAGCGACCATTTTTTCTGCAAAGTAAGAAAACGTCGCGTCGGTTGAGCGTCAAATTATCACAGGAAATAATACAGCCTGCCATGGAATAAAAAATCGTCGCAAGTGATTTTTTATCATAAATGTTTTTGACGAAAGTCAAAATTCCATTCGTGTGTGTGTGTGTGCGTGCGTGCGTGCTGCGTGTGTGTGTGTGTGTGTGTGTGTGTGTGTGTGTGTGTGTGTGTGTGTGTGTGTGTGTGTGTGTGCGCCTTCGTGCGTGCTTGCGTGTGCGTGTGTGTGTGTGCGTTTGTGAATGCGCGCGCGCGCGTGTGTGTGTATGTGTGTGTGTGTGTGTGTGTGTGTGTGTGTGTGTGTGTGTGTGTGTGTGTGCAGCGAAATGTGAAGTTTTTATCAATATCGTAGGCCTAGGACATTCAGCACAACGAAAGTGGGGGAAGACTGGGTAAGTTAGAAGCACCAAGAAATGCAACCCTACCCCCTTCATTGATTTTACTTCACTCAAGGATAATTATTTGTAAAGCTTACCGTAAGAGCTTCATATAGTACAGGCATCAAATGGCTTTCTTTATTTCAAAAAGTTCTATATAAGAAATCGTAAAAAGTCTTAAAGAAAAGGAAGTCCACTTTAGACATCATTTCGGGGTTAAATGGACCAGTGAGCGGTAAATTTTGGGCCACGGGCTTATGTTAACCGACACGCATTATTCATAAACCCAAACCAATATTGTTTGTCTGTTGGCCATAATCCATTTAAAGGCGCCTAAGGTCTCAACACATTCTTAAACTAAAACTTAAAGAGTAAATGATTATCCTTAACTGTCAGAACAGAAACACAAACATAATAGAATGTGAAAGCTAATACATGCCAAATTGCAGAACAGTTTTTTTTCAGCTGCCTTGCTTTAATTGCAGTGCTTCTAGGGCACTTAAAATCATGAATATACAAACAAGTCAAAGTAACCCATTTTAGTCACAAGTAACCAAAAGTTATCAGAGGCCATAATGTAGAGCTTCAGGCATCATTTGGCTTTGTTTTACTGCAGTCCTTTTAAGGAAATTCAAAGCTCCCAGGAAGCCGTGACTTGAAATCATTTAACATAGTGTTTGGTTGAAAGGATCATCGATTTCTTTTCTAAAGCTTTTATCCAGTTTAATGAAATAAACAACGCAGAAAAAATGCAGAACGTAATGTTCAAAATGGGTTTTCTTTCATTACGCCCGTTTTAAGGCACCTAAGGCCTAAATATAATCATGTTCAAAATGTGAAACATAACACATTTATATAAATTATCTTTTTGCTTTGGATGGCTTCTTTCAAAAAAGACAAACGAATTAATGTTCGAAAACAAAAAGAAACATTCAAAACACCGTCAATATTTGGATATTTTTCTTCTTAAAACTGCGCGCGCGCACGAACACACACACACACACACACACACACACACACACACACACACACACACACAGGTTCTATCAGTAATTACTGATCACTGAAAAAAAACCCACACTATCCACGTCTGATGAAGTGGGTATAAACTGATCACAGTAGGCTTAATTGAGCTAGTGGTTCAACTTAGCCCAATAGGGGGAGTTCATCTTATCCATTTTGACCATGGTCACTACAAATCCTCTTCCATGACAGCACATCAAAATATTACTCTGATTTTTGTTTCAAGGGCGTTAGAATTCGTTGAAACGGAAAGCAAACAATTCCTATTATTTTAGCCATGCCTTTGATTTAACAGAAGCATAGAGGTAAAGAATTATCAGTACAAAATGTTTCTAATGCTTACTGTTGGTATCCTGTCCCGCGACCAGCCATGGTTTTCTAGCAGAGGAAGTTATGCATGCTGACAATGTAGCACACAAAAGATCTGAACTTCTCTCATCATAATTTTCTCAAATTAGCATCAGCCCAGTTTATCTACTGGCCCGCATTAACCAATCTTCCCTTACAGGGTAACAAACGAAAGTAACTAACCTTTCAAGTAGGTCCCACATTTCTGGACAAGACACGTAACTGAAGGCTAAAACATCTTTCATTGGAGAATTGTTTATTGCATCCTAGTTGGTTATACTTTTTTTTTTTTTTTTTTTTTTTACAAGGGGTCCATTTCTGCTTACTTTTAAACGAGTGAGTAGAGCTCTCTGCATTAACCATTGTTACTTACTCTTTCATAGAAAGGAAAACTGTGTAGGGCCCTTTTATATAAGTCACAATTAGCCCTTTGTGAATCATCATCATCATCATCATCATCACAAATAACAAGATGCTTTGCCATCTGTGATTTTGTGATCCAGCCAGCACACACACACACACACACACACACACACACACACACACACACACACACACACACACACACACACACACACACCGTCACGCTCTTTTTCCCACATACACGCGCACATGCTTGCACGTCCCAGAGAGAGAGAGAGAGAGAAGTGGGGGGGGGGGGGGCAGGAAGAGGCGGGAAAGGCAGAGACCAACTGACAGTTTGATGGACAGAGTGAAACTAAAGAGAGTCAAACAGACAGCGATACAAAGAGAGAATGAATGAGCGAGGAAAACAAATAGAGACAGAAAGGTAGACCGACAGTCAAACAGACACAAATAAAATCGCAGACAGAAAGACAATGGGGCAACTGATACGTGAAACCATGATAGAGGGAGGTGGGGGTAAAGTTGGGCAGATACCGAACATGTCTTCGACGTCGATTTTTTACGGGAAATGCTGTCTCAGTACGACAACTTTTCTACGGCAGCGATTTTTTTTTTTTACATGAAATGCTGTCGCTGCGACATGATTTTATTTTCAGGTAACGACACGATTCTATGGACATTTCTAATGAAATCCTGTCACGCTACCAATTTTTATTAAATGCAGTCGTTCAGTGATAATTTGTCATGACCCAGCTGCAGTAGTTCCTGGGAACTACTGTCGCTGCGACACGATTTTATGAGCGACAGTATTATATACGACACCGGCCGTTTTGTCAAACCAGGCCGTTTTGTCCGACAAAAGATTGAAAGTCGGACAAAGCAGCCGGGTTTAAGACGTTTTGTCCGGGGTTGGACAAAACGGCCGGGTCGGACAAAAACGGCCGGCAACACCCCTCCCAAAGTGTATTGTGACTACTCGCAGCTCTAAACACGCGCGCGCTGATACTCGCGTAACTCCTACCTACTTACGATAAGCTCTAAAAATTCAAATTAAACGTCACCTTTCTACGTAAGTCTAGTTTAATTTTTTCAATTATATGGTATCTTGGCACACACACACACACACACAAAAAAAAAAAAAAAAAATCTTGCACCAACACTCTCCCAACGTAGCGAGTGAATGGTAGAAACTCGAAAGGAGAAGAAAGGACAATACAGAAATAAGATATAACAAAAATGAAATTAATTCGTGTAGGTAATAATACAAAAGCGCGTCTGTGAGTCTGTGTCGGAGGATACCTCTTTGAGCTGTGCCTGAGGATACCTCTTTGAGTCTGTGCCTGAGGACACCTCTTTAAGACTGTGAATGGATACATCTTTGAGTGTGGGCCCGAGTATGTATATAAAAAGGGAAGTAAATAGGTGCCAAGAGTAAGAGTGGTCAGCTCAACTTTTCAATGAACCAATGCTTACAGCAGCTGATAACTGTGCAGGACAACCTTCACAGGAATCGCAAAAAGGATGCAATTCTCCATTGATGTGTCAAACAGTTGCGTGTGGTAAAATCAATCGGGGATGGCATTAGAACGATCACTTGCTAAATTTGTTTTAGACTTGCATGAGGAGAAGGGACATTGAAAATGTAAACAAAAAACAAACAAAAAAAATAAAAAAAAGACGCGTGCGCGTGCGCGCGCGCCTGTGTGTGTGTGTGGGTGTGTGGGTGTGTGGGTGTGGGGTGTGTGTGTGTGGAGGAGGGGGGGGGGGTACAATGTAAATACGAACTTTTCCCCTGCGCTATCCACGTTATTCCAACAAGCAGGACCAGTCAAGAGCTGTGAAAAAAGTGGCATGATGCTTCCTCAAAAGATACAAACGGGCAAAACGAAATGAAGCCAGTGGCAGAAGAAAACCTGCTGACAGATCAGAGTGGCCTCCGTGACACGTGCAGTGGCTGTACTGTGAACAGCAATCACTGTTGATGATGAAAATGCTGTTGCAGTTAGGGTTGATGAATGTGTCTTCATCATGGATGAATACGTTGTATTGGTTGCAACTTATATAGTACGAGAAGGCCAACTATATGAAGGACTGGGTTTAAAGGACTGTATGATGATGTTAGAAGAAAATCTACAATCTATTCAGACTGAAAATGTGTATATGATAGTATGGGGAGATTTAAACCCAAAAAGAGGTTGTGAATAAGGATATGGACAAATATATATCTGAGTTTGGAATGAATGGTAAAGACGTCGTGAATATGCGTTGCTCTACGGATGTTTCTATTAATAGTCATGGAAAATCCAGGTTGGACCATTGCTTTTAATTTGATCTTTTAATTTTGAGTGGATTCTGTTACGGTGGCTATATAAGTGTTTTCCCTGGTTTCACTCTAAGGATGTAGTGTCATTGATTAATTTCTTGTTTCTGAATGTTCGTTGATAAATGCACTGTGTGTGTTGGATTTAAGCTACTCTCCTGGCATTTGCCAGCCGAAATTAAATTAAAAACATATATTAGGCAAGGTAAGGTAATGTTGCTTATAGCCCAGCCGACCGCAAAGGGCCATGTCAGGGATGGGCATATCATACGTTGGGCATGAAAGAAGATATTCCATCAGAGAAAGGCAAAAAAACGGATCGTGTGGTCCTAAAAAATGTGGAATGCTACAAGGGTGAACTTGAAAGTAACGACTTCGAAGAATGCCTACAAAAAGCCTTGGATATGTTATATGTTATATATCGATATCAACGTTGATGTATTTTCACGGGCATTCTGTGGAGTTGGGTGGTTCGGCTGGTTGATAATAAAAGGAAAAAATGCAAAGAGTGGTTGGGATCGTGATTGTGAAATGATACTGGATGATACTGGTAATGAAGTAGTTAAGGGCCTTCTAAACAATGAAAGCAATGGTGATCAAATAGTATTACACGGAAGATTATGTACACGAAATAAAGGAATATGGGTGGCAAAAGATTTTTTTTAACGTAAATTTGAGAATCAAAACCACGAAATCTAAAAAAAAAATCAGTCAGAAATCCAAGTCTATTTTGGACAACAATTGGATCAATGAATAGATCACTTATTTATATTGTTTTTTTTAATTTCTAATAAGTTTTAAGGCTTCAAAATGAGAACAACAGAGTAAGTGAAGATGCTGGAGACTTAAAGGAACGTTTACTTAATGATCCAATTTTCAGCAATGAAGTGATTGATAGCAAACAAAATCTAAGTCAGGAAAAAAGTGCAGATACACAGATAGAAGTTTGAGTGAAACGTTGACACATGCAAAATTCGGTCACCACACAGACTTCCCAGTGCTTTTACTCAACAGATTATTTAACAATGGGATCTTCCCAGCAGCTTAGGCCAAATCCAGTATCATTCCATTCATAAAATGTAAGATCCCAATAACCCATGAAACTATCGTGGAGTGGCACTGACAAGTATTGTTAATAAAGTTCATAATCGTTCTTTTTTAATAAAACAATGACAAGATGTGAAGAGGAAGGATGAAATAATTAAAGAACAAGCTAGGTTCCAATCAGGTTATGACACCATCGACCATATTTTCACTCTTTTCTGCACCGATTCAATCACATTTACTGAAAAATACAAAATCGCACATTACCTTTGTGACTTAAGCGAGGCCTGTGACATTGCCTATCTGGACTTTAGAAAGGCTTTTGACTTTGCCTTTCTGGACTTTAGACAGGATTGTGACTTTGCCTTTGTTGACGTTAGAACAGCCTGCGACTTTGCCTTTGTGGACTTTCGCAAGGCCTGTGAACTTGCTTTTGTGGACATTAGCAAGGCCTGCAACTTTGCCTTTGTGGACGTTAGCAAGGCTGCAAATTTGCCTTTGTGGACTTTTACGAGGCACGTGACTTTGCCTTCGTGGACTTTAGAAAGGCCTGTGACTTTGCCTTTGTGGACTTTAGAAAGGCCTGTGACTTTGCCTTTGTGGACATTAGAAAGGCATGTGACTTTGCCTTTGTGGACATAGAAAGGCCTGCGACTTTGCCTTTGTGGACTTTAGAAAGGCCTGTGACTTTGCCTTTGTGGACTTTAGCAAGGCCTGTGACTTTGCCTTTGTGGACTTTAGCAAGGCCTGTGACTTTGCCTTTGTGGACATTAGAAAGGCCTGTGACTTTGGCTTTGTGAACATTAGCAAGGCCTGTGACTTGTCTTTGTGGACTTTAGAAAGGCGTGTGACTTTTCCTTTGTGGACTTTAGAAGGGTCTGTGACTGTGAATGGAAACATGTTGTGGAGTACTTTACATAAACGTGGAGCAGATGGCACGTGACATATAACTTCATAGTGTTCTTGTTCCTTCAACCAAGAAGATAATGAACCCACCTTCTACTCTTTGTGGACATTAGAAAGGAATGTGACTTTGCCCTTGTGAACATCAGAAAGGCCTGTGACTTGTCTTTGTGGGACTTCAGAAAGGCGTGTGACTTTGCCTTTGTGGACTTTAGAAAGGTTTGTGACTGTGACTGGAAACATGTTGTGGAGTACTTTACATAAAACGTGGAGCAGATGGCACGTGGCACATAACTTCATGGTGTTCCTGTTCCTGTAGTAGCAAGCTTGGATGATAGTTGTCATTTCTCAGGCATTTCGGACTGTCCACAGGGAGTGAAGCAGGGATGTTTATTTAAGCCCTTTCATGTTTTAGGATTTGTTAATGAATTGACAGTAGAGGTAAGCAGAAAGGAAAAGATGGTATTCAATTTGATTCCAAGAGCAGTTGAATTTGTCTAATGTTATTCGCAATTAATGTAATACTACTGTCTAGCACTGCTGCAGGTTTACATAATCAATCAAACAAATTGAAAAAAGAGGCAAAAGAGAAGAAGAACTTTGAGAAAAGTGATTTTATTATGTTCAGAAAGGTTGGTCATCCCTCCTGTCATTAAAAAAAGTGATTCTACAGTGCTACAAAAATAGCAATTCGCACACAGATTTAAGAATATTGTTCACTATAACGCTGAGCTTCAAATCAGGGAACTGTAGAAAAGGAATAAATGGGGTAAAAGAAATTATAATAGCTTCACGTAACCTCAATTGTATTGATTGCAATATACTCTGAAAACGTTTTTTTTTAATGTTCCACAGCGTCCTTTAAACACAGTAGAATATAGTGAAACAGGCATACGCCCGTTATACATTAGGCGTTCTGTCAAATGTGTAAAATACTGATGAAATCCACTAAGGTTACTTGTCTAAAAAACTCTGTAAACAGGCGTATAAAATGTTACTAAAAGAATATGAACGGAGCAAAAAATTGGGTATACCATATGAAGAATATCTGAATTACTGTACATAGATTTGGACTTTTGTTACAGACAGATCAAAAGCCCCTTATAAACAAAAAACTGGTACTCTGAATGGAGGTACAGGAAGACATAATCGGCTTTATAGCGTTAACAGCATATTTGAAACAGAGAATGACGAACATGTGGCATAGAATGTGTTTTTGCCAGCCTGAGATCACACTTGGCACTCTTGGCTGAAACGCCCATAAAAACGATTCCACACCGAGCCATCCACATCGTCGCCTTGCCCATCGTGTAGTTTCTTTAGGGAGGATGAATTGCATTTCTGTTTTTATTGTAAAGAATACAATACTATTACTGGAAAATATATGAAAAAGAATATCGCTAAACTTGGGACACAGAACGCTGATGTTGAACAACGACTATGACAGGTAAATCTCGCGCAAGGTATATTGCAGAGGCGTTGAGCAATTAAACAAAGAAATAAAACTGAAACTGATGTGAATACAGGATTGAACGAAATTCGAAGGAGACAGTAAGACA
>JADBJO010010616.1:27500-30000 GCA_016801955.1 Conus betulinus | reverse complement strand
TTCTTCGTCGTCGTCGTCTTCTGCGTCGTTATTGTCATCATTGTAATACATATCAACACCATTATGTTCATGATGATGGATATTACATACCGTTAATGGAAGTGTAATTGCTGATGATGCAATTAGTATCAGTACCTCCATTGTCACATCATTACATCACAACACTCGTATTCAGGTAATGTATGTTGTAAAAGTGGATACAAACTGTGATACTATGATAGTGCTAATCATGGCTTTCTTGATAAATCATAATCCAGTCAGTCGACTGGGAAAGCTGTGGAGAAATCGCTACCTAGGGCCCCCTATAGAAGGCTATCCTATGGTTTCCACACAAACCTGATTTTCAAATCACACCTTAAGGCGCCTGGCTCAGTTTGATGTGAAACAACTCAGATATTACACAGCAATAAAACAGACAAAAGGACAACCGAGTATTCACACACACACACACGCACGCACGCACGCACGCACGCACGCACGCACACACACACACACACACACACACACACACACACACACACACACACACGAGTGCAAGCGTACAGAAACGCGCCCCAAAACGTTCTTTTTTTCCTGTACGTTTTTCAATATCTCAAAACACAAAGTCTCTCAGGTAGTGTGACAGCAGAAAGGGACTTTCTTCATTGTCATAATTATTCTCAATGATCACCTTTTAATACAAAGTCACTCAGTCTGTGACTGTCATGAAGATCTTGTTGGCAATTTTCTCTTCACGTCCATCCCTGTGGTGTGTTCATGTCCTAATGACCGGTATTGGCAAATTCTGGGAGTTGGGTGGACATGATAGTGCCTTCCAGAGGAAGACCCTCAGCTGTGTTCTCTCCACATCAAAATGTTTGTTGTTGTGAATGGGTAGCTTAGTATGCGTGTGGATGTGTTCTGCATATGCTGGGTCAGAACAGACCCTCTGGACACAACCAGTGGCTCGGCAGCGGTGCAACATCTCTTTCAGTAGGTTGACTGTTAACGACTCAATATTGATCACTGGGTTCTGTGGCAAATCTGCCTGTGGCGCTTTATAGAGGAGCCGAAATGTACGACTAGAGGTCAATGCCATGGGGAAGGGGATGGATAGGAGGGGGCGCAGACAGTGAAGCCGGAAAAGATCAGAAGGACACTGGAGAGTGCAGACGTCTGTCAGTTGACCAGATCCTGGATCCGCCCAATCCAACAATCAGGCAGCACGTTGGGCCCTACGACTATTTTCTGTTACTAGTCAGTTAAAAAAAAAAAAAAAAGAAACGTTGTTACAGCCGGCTATGTAATAAGATCCAATGGCCTCGCTAGAATAATCCCCTGAGGAAATGTCCAGGCAGGGAGATGGAGGGTAAGATAAACAAACGAGAAAAAAGCGACGGACTGACAACACTGCAGAGTGGACAGGGAACACATGTGGAGACACTCAGGCCTTGGCACACAGCTGATGCAACTAGGGGAATTGGTGAACTGTTGGTCAGTGTAGAGTCCCAATGACTCCCCACAGAACTGAAAGAGAAGAGAGAGAGAGAGAGAGAGAGAGAGAGAGAGAGAGAGACAGACAGACAGACAGACAGACAGACAGAGACAGACAGACAGACATAGAGGGAGACACAGACAGAGAGACAGAGAGAGACAGAGACAGACATAGAGAGAGACAGAGAGAGAGACACAGACAGACAGACAGACAGACACAGACAGAGACAGACAGACACACACAGAGACAGACAGACAGACAGAGAGAGAGAGACACACAGACAGACAGACAGAGAGAACGAGAGACAGAAAGACAGACAGAGACAGAGACACAGAGAGACAGACATACAGACAGAGAGAGAGAGAGAGAGAAGAGAGAGAGAGAGAAGAGAGAGAGAGAGAGAGTCCATTCAGCGCTAGAGCCCTATAAACAAGGGGGAAAACAATCATTTGGGGAAAACAATCATTTTCACCAATACAAAAAGCCAAAACGTCATATGAACACACGCTCACTCAAACACACCTCTCCACCATTCTTTCTCTGCTACCTCATCCTCTTCACTCTCCCTCTTCCCTTTTGCCTCTTTCTTCGCCCCTTCCTCCCCCCCCCCCCCCCCCCCCACACACACACACACACACACACACACACACACACACACACACACACACACACACTGGATCATCTTAAAATTTACCGGTACTATGTGGGATGAGAGGGACAACTCTCAAACTCAAACTCAAATAGTTAAATTGCAAAGCTACCGACCTCTCTTCATTGAGGTCAAGAACAAAAGTAGAACACACACGCGCTCGGCGCTTATACTGAAAATTATGAAAGAAAATATTTGCATAACAAAATGTTCTTCTTGAAATTACTTTAACATTTCCATGTAAACTGATAGCAGTTCTTCTCTTCGTTTTAGTGCTTTAAAAAATATACATAGCTACAGAGCAAGCTACAACTTTCCTTTCATTTTGCAGTAAAAGAAGAAATGATACATGATGAACATTTCTAGTATGAGACAAA
>JADBJO010010616.1:17500-22500 GCA_016801955.1 Conus betulinus | reverse complement strand
ACACACACACACACACACACACACACACACACATGCACACATATCTCTCACAAACGAAACCGTGAGGGAATACGCCTGGGTCCTTTCAACCACAATTTTACATATCCTTGGTTTAGACACAGGTACATTTTCAAATTTGGTCTCCCTTTCATCTTACTTTCCCCTGTATAAATCGTTGTCGGGTCTTTGTTATGACGTTGACGAAAATGTTTGTGTACACTTCTTTTTCTCCTCTCAACTTATCTAGTCAGTATTTGTCAGTCTTTCCATCTAACCATATCTCATATCTCTCTCTCTCTCTCTCTCTCTCTCTCTCTCTCTCTCACACACACACACACACACACACACACACACACACACACACACACACACACACACACACACACACGTACGCACGCACGCACGCACGCATGCACGCACGCACGCACGCACACTGGTTATGATGTCGACGAATTTTTTTGTGTACACTTATTTTTTTTCCTTCCAGCTTATCCAGTCAGTATTTGCCTATCTTTCCATCTTACAAACTTTTGCACACAGAGAGAGAGAGAGAGAGAGAGAGAGAGAGAGAGAGAGAGAGAGAGAGAGAGAGAGAGAGAGAGAGAGAGACGAAACACAACACACACACACACACACACACACACACACACACACACACACACACACACACCACACACAATGCTCGCTGGTTCTGGTGGAGGTTGAAGGCAGGTTCACGCTGCAGTCGCCGTCAGGATCACTCCCGGGGCCCCCAGACTCAGCTCCGCCACCAGCATAAGCTCCCGGTTCTCTACCTTGGAGATATGCATGATCTCCCCTGACGCCGTTATTAGGTCAAGGGACACCACTTAGAAGGTCGTTTGTCGATGTTACTGCTACTGTCAAACATGCATGCTGTGATAGTCGTTTTGTTTGTTGTTGTTGTTGTTGTCTGGTTGTTGTTTTTTTTATTATGGATTGAATAAGTGTACATCATGAATATAATTTTAGCACAATATCTGTAACTGATATGGTTTGGCAATGACGCCAGTCCCGACTAGTCTCAAGACATAAGATCAGGAACTGTGAGTCAGGAGGACGGGACTTACAACTGTATTGAATAATTTTGCAAAATAATTGTATATGGTCAATGTTTTGTACATAATCAAAGACAACCTGCACTTTTTTTCCCCACTACATAATTGTTCAGCATTATATTGTTTGGTCAATCAGTGGGTGTCTGCTTCTCTTACGAGATCCAAGGAAAGGTTGTTCTGCACAATTCTTAGCCGCTGACAATGCTTGGGTTATTGAACAGCAGAGCTGACCACTCAGACTGTTCCGTATCTTTTGATCTCCCTTGCATCCTTAAATGGATCCTCAAGCATAGGCTCAAAGATTGTCCCTTACATTTTATACTGTTTGCGTAATATTTTTAGTTTTCAACAACTTTTTTCCTCTCCACACTTTCGTTTTGTTTAATTCTACTACCTTTCGCTGGCTGCTCTGGGGGTGCTGTTGGATTCTTTTTTGAACCCTTGGCGGTCGGAACACCACAGAATTATGGACTGTGGTATGTCTCTATCTGACGCCAAGGAAGAATTGTTAACTTGCACTTGTTTTCCCCTCCACTACTACTTAATTGTTCAGCATTATAATCAGACATTTGTTCAATTCTATACTGAGTAGGTCTAAATATATCACTGCACTTTTTAGAATTTTGAATATCCCCTGTGTGTAGGGAGGGGGGTCAATAAGGAGAGACCACAGAACCAGGAGTCTGGTCGCACACTCAGCACAAGAGCCAAAAGTACAAGACACAAACAACACTTTATTCTCACACACATATATTCCTGTTGGAGACTCAGGGCCTATCACAAAAGAGGGACAATAGACCGACTGTATAGAGAAAAGAATTGTATAGAAGAGCAAAGCACACACGTATGGAGTGCTGACTATCCTATTAGGAAAAGAAAAAGAGAGTGGTAATAAAACACCTAAGGAATACCCACTTCAAATGCCTAACCTCTTATTTACTAGTCCCCCACCGCAAAAACAAATAAAGCCAGAAACACGTTCAACACACAGAAATGTCCTATTTCCAAACACAAACAGCTATTCTTTCCCCCCCAAAAGACTGCCAGAATCTCATACACATATACAGAAGAGACACACACTGGGTTCTGGCAGTCAACCCTCGAGATAGGCAAAAAAACCATACAGCTTGTTGTCCGCTGTCAGAGCATTACTTAACAGAGTGACACCACCTCACCAAACCATCTCCCACCACAGTCATCCTGACCCCAATGTTCACTGAACTGATGCTTACAGAGGTTCAAGTCTTTGGCTGCATTGAAGAGACCTCATGGAGACTCCCCCCCCCCCCCCCCTCTCTCTCTCTCTCTCTCTCTCTCTGGGTTCGACGGTCCGAGGACCGGTGGACTGTTTCCTCATCAGCACGTGTAGCGAAGCTTAGGCAGTCCTTCGTGATGGGCAGGGCGCCACTGCTGATGGGGAAGGCAATCCGAAGACCCCTGCAATGACAGTAACAACAACCCTGCACCGGGGATCAATAGCATGTTCCCACATGTCTGTTCATAGTCAGTGGGAGTCATGGGGAGGCAATAGTGGGGAAGCATCGCTACCCGTCGTCAGTTCATGAATGGAGTGGAGTGGGTGGGGAAATCGTAAGTTCAACATGATATCTATTTCAGCTCTATAAATGTCCCACAGATACTTCAGTTTGTGGGGTAGTACTTCAACAATCATATTATTCTGTGAAACCCAAGTAAATTCACAGGGTCAAAAAGAAAATAAAGCTTACTATAACGCCTTGCATTCCTGACAATATAAGGCAATTAAAGCATGGAATAACATATAAGAACGAGTATCGCAAATACAGGACAAGACAAAACGACACAAGACGAGACCAGACAAGGAGCGAGCGCAATGAACGGATGTGCTGAGGAGTGTCACTACCCACCCGCCGTAATTCCAGACTGGCCGCGTGTCAGCCTCGTCGCACGTCTCGACCTGCCTGCTGGTTTCCCTTAATAATATTTCTTCTGACCAATGGGAACTCACTCGTAAACAGTTGGTAGATTGTGGCTTACATTGACCGCACTGTTACGAATGATATCGAGTGAAGATTAATATTGCAACCTATACGTTTTAGATGAACTAGCTTGCTTCCGCACATGCAATAAATTCATTTGTTGATTATTACATGGACTCTCAACATGGCTATTATACCAATAAAGGACAGCTAATCCTCTTCTTCTCCAGATGGGACTACAGGTGATAAAAAAATATTTCTGAAACGACCCCCTCCTACTTCCTGTAAGGAAAAACAACACTTTTCTAAGTACTATATCAATACCTTTGCACAAGTAAAAAAAAAAAACTCCTCAGAAAGAAATGACCAAGTAACAACTAGTTCCAAAATCAAAGAAAACAAGACCTCTTAGCTGCTACCATGAAAAATGAATCGGAATTTCGACTCGTACCGGCTTTCCCTATCTACATATAAAATAGAAGCTCTTTCAGTGCTTCCAATATGATGGGGGATGGGGAAAAAAAGGAAAAGAATGGTAGACCATCGCCTCATGTCGGTGGTGAAGACAGGAAACCTGGAACTCTACAGACAGGCCTTCAGGAAGAAAAATAAATGATAAATGCAGGAACGTCTCCCCACGTCTGTTAAGACGGGACAACCTGGACCTACGTAGAATGGTACTCCGGGAAAAAAATAAAGTGCAGGACCATCGCCCCACGCTGGTGAAAATGGGACAAGCTTGACCTCTGTAGACTGGACCCCAACGAAGCGGCCTAAGAGCAGAAAATGCTCGCTAACAGTTTCGAGTGGGGGTGGCGGTGCTCTCGGCTCAATGAACGACTCAAGAGTTAATGGCAAATTAGCTACACACACCCTCTGTTAGCACTATAACGGTAAACAGTTGCGGCGAACGCTTGGAGATACGCGTTTCATAAGAGAGGTTTGGGGTATGGAAGGGGAAGGAAGGGGTCGCACAGACAGCTTACTTCACCTCAGCCTGGTTAATCCATTCCGAGAAGGGGGGGGAATATATATATATATATATATATATATATATATGGTAGATGATTCTGCCTAACTGACAGTATGTGCCTGAGTGGGTGAATGGGGAATAATAAATGCTTCTCAAAATGAACCTTCAGCAAGCTTATAGTCTCCGAAGCAGGAGATCATCTCCAATGGGGAGGAAGCTCACTAACATATAACTCCTGGTCAGATACTGATATTTCGAAACTGATTGTTTCTCCTCAGTGACCACGGAAAGTGGTAATTTGACTCCTCTGCCTTTTCGGTTTTAAGAAGAATGCTATACCAGAAAAAGGCTGGTGTGCAATACCGTAGTATGTTTGTTGAGTTTTCAAAAAAAAACAACCAAGGTGCCACCTAAGAAGCAAAAGAAAATCATGAAAAGAAATATAAAAAAGATAACCTCTTAAGACACAAGTGCTGAGGGCCAGTTCTTGGAATGAATCCACAAGGGACTAAATTACAATAAAACAATAAATTCCAAGGATAAGTACCGAGCACCATTCCAGCAACTTACAGAGCAGCTAGGTGTTGCAATGACTGCAAGAAATATTGAATTATAAACAAAGCTTGCTCTTATGTCTCAGATTGTAGAAATAGGGGGGTGATAAGCCTTCATATCTGCAGTGGTAGATGATTCTGCCTAACTGACAGTATGTGCTTGAGTGGGTGAATGGGGAATAATAATGCTTCTCAAAATGAACCTTCAGCAAGCTTATAGTCTCTTTCGGTTTTAAGAAGAATGCTATACCAGAAAAAGGCTGGTGTGCAATACCGTAGTATGTTTGTTGAGTTTTCAAAAAGCCAACCAAAGGTGCCACCTAAGAAGCAAAAGAAAATCATGAAAGAGCAAAACAAGCTACATTTTCTTGTGAAAAGTAGAAAATATAAAAAGATAACCTCTTAAGACACAAGTGCGAAATATCAGTATCTGACCAGG
>JADBJO010010616.1:0-12500 GCA_016801955.1 Conus betulinus | reverse complement strand
CCTTTGTTCTTATCAGCCTACCTCCCTTCCCCTCTCTCAACCCTCCCTCCCCATGCGGTGCGACACTAACAGCGCACAGCGTGGGGTGTGCGTTCTAACAATAGCGCGTCTCACCTTCCCCCCCCCCCCCCTCTACCCCCGCGACACAAAGGCATGTGCCGCGCTCTCCACACCACCACCACCTCCACCCCCCCTCCCTTTCATACCAACCGTCCCCATCCTCGCAGACACCTATGCGGACGCATAAATTAACTGGGGCTCAACGGTCAACTCTACGGATGCATAAATTATCCCGTGCCGAATAGGTCAAACAATTTCCGAGGCGATTGGTGACTAGACTAAATCCCTCCCCCTCTCACCCCTGATGGGTGAATGACAGTTTGTCGAAATTTGATTATGCAAGCGAGATATTCATATAGTAGGCACACACAGGCACAACTTTAGCCACCAAAAAAGAGGAGGCCACAAAAGAGGAACCAAATCTTCCTACAACCCCATGGAGAACATACTCTGCCACCGACAGCTACGCTGGAAAAGTCATGGGCTCACGTCCAGTGCCCAAACCCCAGAAAATCTGTTAGCCAAGCACGAACACACACCGCGCCGTCTCGCCCAACAGATCAACCCACCATCACCGAAGTCATCACTCGCTTCACTCAGATAGTGGAGGAACTGAAGAATGAAATCTCCAGTCTTAGGGAAGAGAATGCTATGCTGAAGAGAGAACTCCGGCAGAAGACATCTACTGGAGTTCTTTCTTCAGTTAGTGTAAAAGAACAACTCCTGTGGCTAACCAAGAGGAGCCAGTCCTCACAGCCGGTGAGGGTGAGCCAATCACCACTGAAGAGCAGACCATGGAGGAAGAACAGACCATGGAGGAAGGTTCCCTTGACAACAGGACAAGTATCCTCGAACAAAGTGTTCACCAAGTCCCTTCAAAAACAACTGACTATGGACATGGACAGGAATGAAACAAGACCTCGGCGCCGACTGTCCATCTTACAATGGAACTGCAGATCCATCATAGGAAGATCCCTTCCCTTTCCTCTGTGACTATCTGCGGAATCTACCACCTACTGACGTGTTGATGATTCAATCACACAACACCACAACCAACAAACTCCCCACCATCGACGGCTTCTACCCACCAGTTGTGGGCCTTGAAGGGGATCGAGTTATGGTGGCGACCTACGTCAGCACCGACAGACTAACATACAGCACCATCCAAGTTTCCACCAACCAGAAGAGCAAAGCCCATGACCTGACCATGACGACATCAAACCCATCAGCCTAGACGCAGAGTGGACAGTGGGAACGGACCACCTTCAGTCCAACCACCTGCCTCTACACCTTGTGCTCCAATCTGCCGACCCCTACACCCACGGCAACAGACACCAGACCCCAATTTCAGTACCACAGAGCCGACTGGGACCGCTTCGCACAGATACTTGCTACTGAATGCGACTCCAGCGACCCGAGAGACATAGACATCAACATCTACCATGACAACATGAGAGCCATGATCCTTCGAGCAGCAGATGCTGCCATCCCAAAGAGGGTGTCTGGCAGGGATGGACCACACCAGCACTCAACAGTCTGGTGGAACGAAGAATGCACCAAAGCTACCAGCAAAAAACGACGTGTTCTCTGTAAATTCCGGAAAGATCTCTCTGAGGACAATAAATCTGAGCTGATTGAAGCCACCGACCAATTCCAAGCCATTGCGGATGAAGCCAAAAGGGAACACTGGGAACGATTCTGCAAAGAAGAAATGCACGAACCCACAGATGGACCCAAAATATGGAAAAAGGTGCGACAGATGAGGAAGCAGAGACGTCGACCAGAACGTCCTCTCCTCATAGATGGCCAGCTTACAAAAAATACACAAGAAAAGGCCGAAGTACTTGCTAGCACTTTCTCCCAAAGCAGCCAATCGCGCCATCTCCCTGCCGAAATGCTCCTACGCAGACGGGAGGCAGAAACCAACTTCACTCTACCAGCACCGGACAACTCTGGCGCCATTAACAGCAGCCTAACCCTGGAGGAAGTGAAGATGGCAATCACCAGCCTAGGTTTGGCCAGCAAAGCCACAGGAGAAGATCCCATCTCCTATCACATGATTAAACGGTTCCCAGAGTCCATGGTGCGAGTACTACACTCCTTCTACCAAGTCTGCTGGGACTCTGGAAACATCCCGAAGGCCTGGAAGACAGCCACTGTTGTAGCGATCCCCAAGAATGGTAAACAGCCCACCTTCCCTCCAGCTACAGACCTATCGCCTTAACGCCCCACCTCGGAAAATCTATGAGAGGGTACTGAAGAACAGACTGGAACACCATCTGGAGACACACAATATCCTACCTCTTTGCCAGGCTGGTTTCAAAAAAGGACGCAACTGTATGGTGCACGTTGTCCAACTCCTTGAAGATGTCAAAAGCTGGACGCTGCCAAACAAATCCAGAACAACTGTCGCTACCTTCTTTGATATCAAGAAGGCCTTCGACACTGTCTGGCATGCCAAACTTCTCGACAAGATCAGCGCCCTCAGCATTTCAGGCCGGATGTACCATTTCATTTCAACTTTTCCTGGACTCCAGAGAAATGGCAGTGAAAGTGGGACCCTCCATATCCCGGATGCACACCCTAGACATGGGCGTGCCACAGGCAGTGTCATAGCACCAACCCTCTTCTGTATCATGCTGCATGATATCAAGAAGTCCCTCAGACCAAGACCAAATCAGCCAGCGCTTTCCCTATATGCCGACGATTTGGCCATCTGGTCGAACATGATGGAGACACACAGAGTAAACCAAATGAGACAGTACCAAAAGGACATAGACAACATCCAGTCCTACATGAAAGACAACGGCTTTGAACTGTCGGCTGAGAAGACAGTTCTAATGACCTTCACAAAATACAGGAGGAACCTGGATAACTACCACATAAGAGTAGCTGACCAGCTCATATTTCCCAGCAAGGAAGCCAAGTTCCTGGGCGTGAGCATCACTCCCAACTTCACGTGGGAGAAGCACATCAGGGAGCTCACCACCAAGGCCACTAGAGCAGTGGGACTCATAAAATCGCTGAAGCAAGAACCCTGGGCTACACCAGAGCCTGATCCACTTGACAGGAGCCCTGGTGCGATCAAGACTGACCTATGGCCATGAAGCATCCTTCACTGCACCAAAATCCTCATGGCAAACACTCGAACGAGTGGAACTGGCAGCACTCAAGCATGTTTTTGGCGTCAGCCAATTCAGCACACAGAACAAACAAATATGGCGATATTGGGTCTCTCCTTGCCGGCATCCTCTGGCTACTACAAAGCTTTGTGAAATTTTTCCCATTCACAATCACGTAGGACTTGATGTTAGTATAGAAGGTATGTATCCATTTAATTATATCTTTACCAAAGCCAAATGCATTCAAAACTTTTTCCATATAGTTCCAGTTAATTGAGTCAAAAGCTTTTTCGAAATCAATAGAAATCAATAGACCTTGCATGTTTCTATTTTCTAAATAATGTATTAAGTCATACAACATTCGAATGTTATCTCCAATACATCTTGCTGATATAAATCCAGTTTGATCTTCATGGATTAAGTTAGATATAACCCTTTTCATCCTGTTTGCTATACACGTTGATCCAATTTTATATGTAACGTTCAGGAGTGAGATTGGTCTCCAGTTTCCTAAATATTCCCTAGGTTTTTCATTTTTAGGTATGCAAATTATTATTCCCTCCTTTTGAGTTATTGACATTTCTCCCTTAATAAATCCCTCGTTTAATGACCGAACCACGAAGTCACCTAACTGTCTCCAGAAAAAACTTAAAGAAATTCACTGTCATTCCATCTGTACCTGGGCTTTTATCATTTTGCATGCTTTTTAATGCTTCAGATGCTTCTTCTTTAGTTATGAACCCTTCCAGGTTTTCAGATTCTATTTCAGATAACTTTGGCAAACTGTGTATGTAATTATCAATGTCTATTTCCCGGGATTCTTTTCGTTTATATAAATTCTGAAAAAAAGATTTTGTCTCCTGCAACATCTCATCTCTTTCGAATAGTGTTCGACCGTTATCTGTCACCAGTTTCAACATTCGTTTGCTTACAAAATGCCTTTTTTCTAAAGAGCAGAAGTATTTATTGATTTTCTCCTTGAGATGCCCATCTTGCTTTGGATCTTGAAATAATACCTTCTAGTTTTGTTTTCCTAATTTCTGCTATTTGTGTTTTTTTTCTCATTCAAAACTATCATGTCTTCTTCATCTATAAACGACTTTCTCTCTAGAGTTTGTATTTCTCTTTCTAGATCTTGTTCATGTTTTATTAAATCCCTCTTTTTATTTATGCTGTACGTAATAGATTTTCCTCTAATTTCCATTAACAGTGTATCTAAAAACAATTGATCAGATATCATGAAGTGAATCCGATCAGCCGGTATTCTTTTTACATTCTCTCTTGTATAAGGCAATGCTGCATATTGTTCTTTCATTTCTTCTATAGTATTGTTAATGAGTTCAACAAATATGATCTTTCAACAATGAGGAGTTAAATTTCCAAAACCCTTTGGTTCTTTCTTCATCTTTAATGTTACCTCTATTGTTATTAAAGAGTGATCACTTCTATATCCAAAGAGGATATCAGCGTTACTAACATTGGTTACTAAAGTGTCAGAAACTAAAAAAAAATCTAAACGGCTTTGTTTGAAAAGGATTTGTTCTTCTCCAACTGTATCGGAGAACTTCTGGGTTCAATTCTCTCCATATATCTACTAATTCATATTTGGAAATCATCTCTAATACTGCTTCTATTGCTTTGACATTATTAATATGTTTATAGTTATAGTAATCAAAATTGGATTTAATACCAAGTTCCAATCTCCACCGATAATTACATTCAAGATACCTAAATCTTCAATTCTGTTTTGTATAGTCTCGAAGAAATCTGGTTCATCCCGATTTGGACCGTAAACATTCACTAATACAATCTGTTGTCCCATTGTATTCAACACCAAAACAATATAGTTTCCTTTTGTATCTTTGATTATTTGTTCTATTTTGAAATCAAAATTATATTTTTAACAATATGGCAACCCCTTTTGATCTACTATTATTAGAAGAAAAAAAAGCATTCATATCCCCATTCAGTTCGTATCTGCCGCTCTAATTTCTTAGCAAAATGTGTATCTTGTAAAAAATATACAGAATATTCCTTTTGCCTTAAATATTGAAAGACTCTTTTCGTTTTTCATAGTTACCCAGACCCTGGCAATTTAGAGATCACATCATCAAACTATCCATTCCCATATCTTTCTTTCAAACTGCTAGTGCTGTATCTGCTCTCCATACTCATTTTCACTATGCTATGATCATCATCATGTACATCACAAATTATATCATAAATATGACAAAGAAAAACCTTGGACCTGTTGTAACAAAAAATGTATACAAAGAATTCTTGGACATGACAAAATAAACACAAACAATGTAGAACATAAAATAACATTTCTGAATGAGTCTCGCTGGGCACATTACATAAGGCAAAGTATCTCAATAATTAGTGTGACATAACCTGTGTTCCTGAATACGACTCAAAATGACGAGTGATCTACTGTTTAGGGTTTGTTTGAAATCTGTTATGCATCTACACACACACACACACACACACACACACACACAC
The DNA here is from genome assembly GCA_016801955.1 of Conus betulinus. Classification (NCBI taxonomy): domain Eukaryota; kingdom Metazoa; phylum Mollusca; class Gastropoda; order Neogastropoda; family Conidae; genus Conus; species Conus betulinus. The sequence continues at coordinate 6,816 of JADBJO010010616.1, read as the reverse complement.
ACACACACACACACACACACACACAAATGTATACATACATAACTGTCAATCAAAACGCACAACAAGAACGGCAAAAATGTGTAACCTTTTCCTTTCTTACAAGGAGAAGAAACATGGGAGGGAAGGGGCGAGCGGCGGTGAATACCAGGTGACAAACGGGACAGCTACGAGAGAGATGGAAAGAAAAAAAAAAAATTATATATAAATATATATATATATATATATATATATATATATATATATATATATATATATATATATACACATATATACACACACACACACACACACACACACACACACACACACACACACACACCCAGCGCGCACGCACACGCGCGCGCGCGCGACAAACACACATGCAGTTTGATGCAATACACAACATCTGAGCTCATGTCATGGATAAAGCTTAACCTCTCACAGCTCACTTGATGAACCCTATGACATATTTTTCCCGTTTGGTACATCTGTACTCTTTGCTGGGGGATTCCCCAAAGGTGCAATGATGTTTTTTCTTTAGCTCCCCTATCTACCAGAAGGACCCAGACAAACATATATGCACCACATTGTCATCAACATCATAATCAGCAATACCATCATCACCATATCCACCATAGCAATAAAGGAGGGGGGAAACATATCGTATATGAATATGATCTTGTAAGTTACAAAATACTTATTCTAACTTACATGTGCCCGCGCGCACGCACGCGCCCGCACGCGCGCACGCACACGCACACGCGCGCACATGTGCGCGAATGCCCCTGCATGTATTGTATGTATGTCTTGTGTGTGCACGCACGCACGCGCGCGCGCACGCGAGCGCGCGCGCTGTCCACCAAAAGTAATATTAAGCGATCGCGCACGCGCGCGCGCACGGCGCGCGTGAGCGACCGTACGTGTGTTTTATAGTTATATGTACACACGCTCATACTTTTATATCAAAGCAAAACAAAAAACAACAGCCACAACAACAAAAATTGTATGAGTATAAAAAAGTTCATCGACTGTAGCTGTAATTCAGTTATGAAATAATAATGTTACATGTTTAAAAGCACAATGTGTGTGTGTGTGCGCGCGCGCGCGCGCGCGCGCACCGCGCGCGCCAGCGTGCACATGTTTTTGTATTTCCGAAAATATGTTCTTATATATCCATACGTATGCATATGTATTGATACAGATTGACTCTCTCCCTCTCTCTCTCTCTCTCTCTCTCTCTCTCTCTCTCTCTCTGTTTACTCGCGCGCGCGCCCGCCAACACCCAATTATAAGTGCCCACATGCACGCACGCCCACTTATATCATATGTGTGGGCATGTGCTCACCGTGTGTGCACCTGCTGCCAAACAAAAACAACAACAAATAACAGAAAGTACAAAACCACTCCTTCCTGTCCTTCCCTCAACCCTCAACAGCGGACCCGTTCCACACCTTTACCCCCACTCCCCTCTATCCCCTCTATCCCCACTGTTCTTTGTGTGCACCCTGACTTTTGTCAGTATGCAACTCTGTCTGTTAAGATAATAATTCAATGATTAATTTTGATCAGAACAAAACAGTATGCCTGTGCTAGGTAAAAACTGCTACTCTGATTTATAAATACTGGTGATTATTGTAATGATTTGCAGTGTGTGACTTTAAGTCTACACCACATGTGTACTTGGACTAAGCATGGCCCAAGCCAGTGTGATTTAATTCATATGAAACCACGAAGAGTTGTTTAACTAAAACTGTAACATTGTATTACGGTCTCCTACCCTTTTGTAAGCTTAACTTAGCCATTAACAAAAGTGGAGGTTAATAGTTATAGCAGAAACTCTACCATAGAGAAAACTTGCTGGCTGAGTCTCACACCCTCTCTGAAAGAAAGAGATAAAGGGTAAATGTGTGCACTCGACAGACCAGCCACCAGATTCTCATCTACAGATCAAGTTCTCTTTATCGCAGAACTGGGATCCTGGTCACGCTGCACATTGCGGTTTAACCAGAAGCTGGGACTTCGCCAAAAGGCGGGGCAACACCAGACAACAAATCTACACCAGTGGGGCAGTCACCAGCCACAGGAGAGATAAACTATTCTCTCCGAAGCAAAGCTAAGTTTGCTTACCACCTGGACTCAAACTCATCAGACCCTTACCCTCACTTTATGATGAAACAGTGAGAACCTGTCTATGAGTACCCCTCTGGCTACAATACTGGGTATTAGCGAGCAGGGTGGATGTATATAATTATCATATACATTCAGTGTAACTTAGACAGAACCCCTGTATGCCAACTTAAGCTTGCTGCACAGAGTGCAAGCGAGTAAAGTAGGAGTGAGGAAGGACCCCTCATTGTGGTAGTCCAATGAGAACTGAAACACAGCCTATGAAAGTGACATGCCATTTCTTATCTATGTGTAAGTAATAAAAGTTGATGTGTGAAAGTGCACTTAACTTATGTCAGTTCCCTGTTGTTCAATCGAATGTTGAATGTTTGAACTTCTCTCTTCAATTCTGTATCTCGGAGCTATAAGTACTTGTAATTAATAGTACAGGCCTAAGGAAAATTATCTCAGAGCCAGTCCTCCGTATTTTACCAATACCCGGAACAAATAAAAATTTCTTTGATGACTAGTACCGGAAAGTTGCTCCTTCCACCACTAGTAAGAGAGGGGGTGTAGGTGAAATGTAAGATAATTCTCATAGAGAGATTATTCCAAGTCCTTCCCTAGAGGACCCACCTACCACTCGTATCCATCTCGTCACAAGGACACCCACACACACACACACAAACACACACACACCTCCAATCCTTTTTCACTACAAATGTCTTTTAATTTTGATTTCCTTCTTTTTACTGTCTAAATTTTTTGTGATATAATTTCTTGGTATTGAAATTTTGTTCTCTTTTATTCCGTACTTGGTTTCATGGGGAATGTTATGTTTTTTATAGATACAATGTTTACACAAGTCTGTTTCCTATTTTCACACCTTATATCTATCTCCCTTCAGTCTCTCTCTCTCTCTCTCTCTCTCTCTCTCTCTCTCTCTCTCTCTCTCTCTCTCTCTCTCTCTCTCTCTCTATTGAGGGCCGGATGTAAAAAGCCATTTTGTGCTTATTCCGCTTTTTCCCTCATTAAAAAAGATTCGTTCGTTCGTTCGTTCGTTCGTTCGTCTCTCTCTCTCTCTCCCCACTTCAACATCTTACTTAACTGTAAATCTTTTATTCCTGATTTGCATTTAACTCTGCAGGTTGATTTACAGTTTAAGTAATTGGACATTTTCCAATATTATTGATCTTTTGAATGGTGCTATTGTTTTTGTTTTCTTTCTTTTTAATACTTAACTTGAGCTTACCTTGGAGCGTTTCTGTTTTACAGATGAGTGTTCATTTAAGTGTGGTGTTAATATTGCATATGTGATGGTGGTTTGTTGTGGTCATGTGCGCGCCTCTGTGTGTGTGTGTGTGTGTGTGTGTGTGTGTGTGTGTGTGTCTGTGTGTCTGTCTGTCTGTCTGTCTATCTGTCTGTGTGAGACACTATTTTGGCGGGGGGGGGGGGGGGGAGGGTGCGTGTAATTCTGTATTGGTGTGGTGTGTGTATGTCTGGGTTCAGCATATATATATATATATATATATATATATATATATATATATATATATATATATATATATATATGTGTGTGTGTGTGTGTGTGTGTGTGTGTACAGTCTACACAAGATGTATAAATGAATTGACAAGGAATGACCGAGCACAGTGGAAAGAGTGGAATATTTTAAATAATGTACATGTTTATAATTTCTTGTAACATGTGCATTTTGATGATGGCACCACAAACACATTTTCCTTGTGTTTTATGAGGACCAATAAAATATCGTGTACCGTGCATCGTGTGTGTGTGTGTGTGGGGGGGGGGGGGGGGGGGGGGGGGGGGGCGTGGGGTGCATGCGTGCGTGCGTGCGTGTGTGCGTTGTGCATGCGTGTGTGTGTGTGTGTGTGTGTGTGTGTGTGTGTGTGTGTGTGTGTGTGTGTGTGTGTGTGTGTGTGAACTTAATTCTTTGTGGATCTTCGAGCATGGTCTCAGATAAGTTGTTTTGAGTAGATTATTCGTGATTTAATAATAATAATAATAATAATAATAATGATAATAATAATAATCATAATAATGATGATGATGAGGATGATAATGATGATGATGATGATGATGATGATGATAATATAATAATAAAAGATAATAACTATAAAAATAATGTTAATTTATTTATAGCGCCTATTCTCTAAAAATTAGGGCTCTAAGCACTTCACATAACCAACAGCAACAACAACAACAACAACAACAACAACACACAACACACACACACACACACACACACACACACACACACACACACACACACACACAGAAACACACACACACACACACACACACACACACACACACACACACACACACACATGCATATACATACGCGCACCCGCGCAGAAGCGCGCGCGCACACGTGCTCACGCATGATCACACACCCACGCTCACAGACAGTGCACGCGCGTACGCACGTACTCACATCAACACAGCGGCATTCACGCGTGCACGTTAAAACCCACTCAGACACTCGGAAGGTGGATTGGGAAATTGAGAGGGGGGGGGGGGGGGGGGGGGGGGGGGGGGGGGGGGGGGGGGGGGGGGGTACGACTGATGAAAGAAATTCATATGGCAGATTTGAAAGAATAGGGTGAAGGTAGGCGTCTGACACTGCTGGGAAGTGTATTCCAGACAGCTGGTCCTTCGAAGGAGAGAGAACAGTGACCAAAAGATTTTGTTCTGACAGAAGAAATGCGCAAGAGACGGTTGTCGGCAGAGGAACGAAGTTGACGGGATGGAGTGTAGATGTGGAGGATGTCGGAATGATATTTTGGTCCAGTACCAGAAGCAGAAGAGAAACAGATGGAAGCTTGTAGTCAATTCGACTCTAGATTGGAAGCCAGTGGAGGAACTGCAACGGAGGGGTGACCTGTTGATATTTGGACGCCTTGCAAACAAGCCTGGCAGAGCAGAATACTGAACCTTCTGCAGTTTATTGAGTAGGTACTTTGGATCCAGCCAAGAGACTATTGCAGTAGTCCAGCCTTGAGAGAACTTGGGAACAAACCAGAGTTTTTTGTGGCTTCAGTGGAAAGGGAAGTGTCTGATTGAACTGATCTTACGTATTTCCAGATATGTTGCCTTACAAACATTAGACACGTGGTGCTTGAAAGAAAGGGTGGAATCAAAAGTCACACCAAGGTTACGAGCCTGGGATGAGAGTTGAATATCAGAACTTCTGATACTGATGAAAGGAGGAAGGGAGGGATGACCTTGGAGTTTGGGAGGAGCAAGGAGAAGAACTTCAGTGTTGTCGTCATTCAGCTGCAACTTATTCAAAGTCATCCAATTTCTTTAAATCTTGGGAACAGCTTTGAACATCACTGACAACATCCTTGAGTTCACATACAGTGCTTGACTTGTGCATCCGAGTGTCATCAGCAAAACTCTCATGCATCAATGAGTGCTGATCGATAATGTCTGACACAGGTCTGACATACAGAGCAAACAGAACTGGCCCAAGGACGGAACCTTGTGGTACCAACCATTTGATGGTTGTGGCTTCTTTCCTTATATCACATTCTTCCATTTCACCTTTCTGTCCTTCACTAACATCTTTTGTTGTTGTTGTTGTTGTTGCTGCTGCTGCTGCTGCTGCTGCTGCTGCTGCTGCTGCCGGGTCTTTTGCTTTTGTTTGTGTTTTATTTTGTTGTTCTTTGTTTTGTTTTGTTTGAGAGTCTGTTGGATTGTGTGTGTGCTCTTGGTGGTGTGTAGAATACTACATATTAAGAAGTGGTGTTCTGTGTGAGATAACCATGGATGGGGCTTCACAACCACAGCCATGTCCACTGAAAAGTTCTCACCAGGAACCAAAAGTTAACACCAGACGTAAATATACAAACGGCTTCGTTCACCATTGAAACAAAAAAAGGGGCAAAAAGCGGAAAAAAAGAAAAAAGAAAAAAAACGCAACGGTTTCTAAGGATTTGTAAACTGCGATACCATCTGTTTCATTACGTCTCCCCCTCTCCACCCCCCCCCCCCCCCCCTTCCCTCCCCCTTTCTTCCCCATGATTCCCTCTGTATATTCCGTGTTTAAAATAATGTTCATAGTGTGTGAGGCCTCGATTACCTGCCCCTGTTTTACCCCCTGTTGTTTATTTATCCTCATTACTTGCTTTTAATGAATGGTGGTTATGAACTGTACCGGTACTGAATTACGATGAAGAATTACAAAGAAACAAACCATAGCTTCCTGGTGGTATAGACTGTATTATGAATAGATAATGGTGAAAAATTGCAGAGAAACAAACCATAGTTTCCTGGTGGTATAGATTGTATTATGAATAGATTATGGTGAAAAATTGCAGAGAAACAAACCATAGTCTCCTGGTGGTATAGATTGTATTATGAATAGATTATGATGAAGAATTGCAGAGAAACAAAGCATGGTTTACTGGTGGTATAATTTGTATTATGAATAGATTATGATGAAGAATTGCAGAGAAACAAACCATAGTCTCCTGGTGGTATAGACTGTACTATGAATAGATTATGATGAAGAATTGCAAGGAAACAAACCATAGTTTCCTGGTGGTATAGATTGTATTATGAATAGATTATGATGAAGAATTGCAGAGAAACAAACCATAGTCTACTGGTGGTATAATGTGTATTATGAATAGATTATGATGAAGAATTGCAGAGAAACAAACCATAGTTTCCTGGTGGTATAGATTGTATTATGAATAGATTAT
>JADBJO010010615.1:62500-70000 GCA_016801955.1 Conus betulinus | reverse complement strand
GCCTACCACCTATGCAGGCAAAGAACGCTCGTGACAGACAAAGACATTCCCATGAAGAAAGGAGAGTTTGGGGATGTTTGGGGGAGAAATTCCATGCTTTGAATTCTTTTCTTTTTAGGGGGAAGTTTCTTTGCTTATGCGAGCCTTGTCTGCGTGTGGGTTAGGCAAAAACTGGTGCAGCCGGAAATGCTCACTTAAAAAAAAAAATTGATCCCTTTCAAATCTCTTTGAGGAAGCTAGGGCTACAGCAACACCCTCCAGCGGATTGGGTTTGGGGCTGACCTCTTCAGCTGGACCCGTGTCACTCCGGTTCCCTTCATTTCGGAATCCCTGCACCTGCCTGTTTAGGTCGTCCCACGTTCCTTTTCCCCTGTGGGTTCCAGTAGAGTGCCTGTCTCGCGATGTGAGTGGCAGACGTTTTGTAGTGTGTGCCCAGTTTACCTGCCCTTTCCTTTTCCTTATCTCTATGTCCATCGGATTTTTCTCTGGCTCTGTTCTACATGTTTTCCTTAGAAATGGCGGGGAGTATTCAGAGTTGTTTCATCGCTGGGGAGAAAATCACTTTTCTTGTCTTTTCTTTACAGGATGAATACGTCAATAAAGTAGTCTGATCTGATCTAATGACGCCCTCCTTCCCTTCCCCCCCCCCCCCCCCCCCCCCACTCCCAGCCCCTCCCCCCACCCCCGTCAACCTCCCCCGCCCGCCGCCCTCGACCCCTTCCCTCAACAATGAGCCGACGGATGAATGTAGTGTATTGTTGGAACATCTTGTGGTGGACTGCGTTACCATTGTGTTCTAATGTAGTGTGTTGTTTGGAACATCTTGTGGTGAACTTCTTCACTATTGTGTTCTAATGTAGTGTGTTGTTGGAACATCTTGTGGTGAACTTCTTCACTATTGTGTTCTAATGTAGTGTGTTGTTGGAACATCTTGTGGTGAACTTCTTCACTATTGTGTTCTAATGTAGAGTGTTTGTTGGAACATCTTGTAGTGAACTTCTTCACTATTGTGTTCTAATGTAGTGTGTTGTTTGGAACATCTTGTGGTGAACTTCTTCACTATTGTGTTCTAATGTAGAGTGTTGTTGGAACATCTTGTGGTGAAACTTCTTCACTATTGTGTTCTAATGTAGAGTGTTGTTGGAACATCTTGTGGTGAACTTCTTCACTATTGTGTTCTAATGTAGAGTGTTGTTGGAACATCTTGTGGGTGAACTTCTTCACTATTGTGTTCTAATGTAGTGTGTGTTGTTGGAACATCTTGTAGTGAACTGTTTCACCATTGTTCTAAAGTAGTGATATTCCGTGGCACGCCCAGCTGGGGTCCTCCTTCCCACTGATGCCCAGTCGGCGAGGAACAACACCCTTCAAGGCTCTCAAAACAAAGAACGGGATGGACTGCCCTGTGCTCTGGTCAACTGGGCCACACAGGTGACCACATCGCTGCAGTGCATGGCCGCGCGTCATGGAATTCATGGACAAACAAGATGGCTGACCGACGGGCAGAGATCAGTAAGGCGGCTAGAGCAGGACAACAGAGAAGTCTGACAGGTTGAGGAGAAGACCATCACACCAAAGCCGTCTTCCAGGGTCACCCACGGTTCCGGCAGCATGTAGACTTGGACCACAGCTGTGAGCACTACTACGTGTCCTGCTTGGACTCAGGACACGTCATGACAGGTGCGCGATGACTCCAGGGTCAGCCAGAAAGACGCACATGTTGTGATGCTGTCTGTCCCTTTGAGCAGCGAACATTCTCTTCAAGACGGCACTTACCGGGGACACGCCCTGGAAGCGTCACATGGTCAGGGCAGACAACTCCGTGGAAGAAGCTCTGTGATAACAAAAGACACTGCCGCTTGTGAGGGCGACTAACGTGATCATCTTCAGCGATCGACAAAGGAGTAACATCACGATGAAATGAAGGTGGTGTCGCACAATGTTGTGTGATGGTATGTTGCAGTTTGCTGTTCCAGTATGGTGCCATGGTTACTCTCTTATTACTCGGCATTCTTCCAGCAGAGTGCCAGAGTGTGCTGATCTAGCATTATGATGCAAGTGGATTTTTTTTCCCCCATTGTGACTTTGTGACGCTTGTATCATCGTGACGTAAAAGTTTGAAGTGATGACGTATCTTACAGGCTGTGATGTTGTATTCATACACTATGGTAAACAAAGTACTGTAAAAGCATGCAGCCAGACATGTCACTACTGACGACGACATATTGTCGCAGCGCTTTCCGATAACGTGATGTTCTGTCATGACGTAGGACCAGGTGCATGTTTTGTTCCCCACAGCATGATCCGATGACGCATTTATCACAATATGACGCAATGGCAGGTAACTGTCGTCACGATCCAATGATTTCGCCGCTCCAGCTATGTGTGATTTTACCGTCACAATGTGACACATTGTTGTAGTATTGTGTGAGGGTGTTCTTGCGATTATGTTTGATGGTATGGTATATAATGTTGCCCATGTGCTTTCATTGATAAACTTACATTTCATCGCAACATTAAAACACGCTCTACTGCAGCGTAACATGCACGTATTACGGCTGTAGAAAAAAATAAATAAACATATCACTGTAACTTTAAATGCGCATAACTGCAACATAGACCATCGTGTTGACGGAACGTAACACACACACACACACATACACACGCGCGCGCGCGCGCGCACACACACACACAAAACAACAAACACACACGCGCACGCGCGCGCGCGCGCACACACACACACACACACACACACACACACACACACACACACACACACACACACACACACACACACACACACACACACACAGAAGGAGAGAGAAAGAGAGCTTTCTAAGATACGTATCCCTGCAACATTAGTGCAACATTGTACATCAGAAAAAACAACCAAACACACACACACACACACACACACGCACGCACGCACGCACGCACGCACGCACGCACGCACGCGCGCACACACTAACAACAACAACAACAATAACAACAACACCAACAACAAACAACAGAAACACACACACAACAACAACAACAACAGTAACAACAGCAATAACAACAACATACAACAGAAACAAAACTCGTTCTTATACCTTCAACGTGAAAGCACATGTAATCATATTACCGCAATCTATTGCAAGAAGGAATACTTAACATACAATATAATTACACATTAGAACAACATCAAACAAGCACTATAACAACTTTGAATGTGAGTCTTTGCCATACCTATTTCTGCAAAATAAAAACACCCACGGACATACGTATTATTGCAATATAACTTGCCTATTACAGTAAAATTATACGTGCATTACTGCAACGTGCGAAAAAATATCATTACAAAGTACTGGTACCTTATCAGTGCAACATACAATTTACAAATACATTATTAGTGTAGCTTAAAACTACAGACTATTGCAGCACCCCAACCAAGCATTGTGCAACATACAATTACAGACTATCGCAGCATCCCAACCAAGCATTGTGCAACATGCAACTATAGACTATCGCAGCACCCGAACCAAGCATGGTGCAAAACATACAAACTACAGACTATTGCAGCACCCCAACCAAGCATTGTGCAACATACAACTATAGAGTATCGCAACACCCGAACCAAGCATTGTGCAACATACAACTACAGACTATCGCAGCACCCCAACCAAGCATTGTGCAAAACATACAACTACAGACTATTGCAGCACCCCCACCAAGCATTGTGCAAAATACAACAACAGAGTATTGCAGCACCCCAACCAAGCATCATTATGATAATGAAAATACATACGACTGCAGCACACGAACGCATAACATTTCAACAGTCAAAGACGTATCGGTGCAACCTAGAAACACAGATCATGGTAAGGTACGTCAACGTACTATTGACAGAAGAAGAAGAAGAAGAAGAAGAAGAAGAAGAAGAAGAAGAAGGAACCTACAGTTGCACCATTGACACATGCGCTCTGTCCAGGTGATCAGTGCCGCCACCTTGTTGACAGGTTCCACGGTGGTGTGGACCGTGGAGAGCGTCACCCCAGGCCTCAACTCTCCGGACATGGCCGGAGGTTCGGCCACCGGCCCGGATGGGGGGAGTGTGGTCAGCAAAAACACGGTCCTGGACAGCATAGGCACTGGAGGAGGAGGAGGAGGAGGAGGAGAAGGAGGATGGGGAGGAGGAGAAAGTGGGGGGCTGCCTAAGGATCCCCCACCCACCCAGCCGTCTGCCCCCACCACCCTGCCGCCCCGCCGCCGTACTATGCCTTCGCCCAGAGCACCACTCCTTACGTGCCTACTTCCCCGGTTTCCCCTCAGGGCAGGGGAGTGAGTGAGTCTGTGGGGCTGGGGGGGACTGGTGGTGGGGTGACACCCCAGTACTCTTCCGTGGTTGATCCCCCGCCCTCAGGTAGCTGATGCAGGGGGCGGATTGCTTCGTCCAGCAGGGGCAGGGGCAGAGAATTGGGGGTGGGTGGGTGAAAGGGTGGGGATGGGGTGGGTTTGTGGTGCATCCGCCTTACTTTTCCCAGAGGTCTTCAGAGACCCAGACGTTATCGAGGTGAGGGAGGGGGTCCACGGAGACCCAGACGTTATGGAGGTGAGGGAAGGGGTCTACAGAGACCCAGACGTTAGTGAGGTGAGGGATGGGGTCCACGGAGACCCAGACGTTATTGAGGTGAGGGAAGGGGTCCACGGAGACCCAGACGTTATCGAGGTGAGGGAAGGGGGTCCACGGAGACCCAGGACGTTATGGAGGTGAGGGAAGGGGTCCACGGAGACCCAGACGTTATGGAGGTGAAGGAAGGGGTCTACAGAGACCCAGACGTTATTGAGGTGAGGGAAGGGGTCTACAGAGACCCAGACGTTATTGAGGTGAGGGAAGGGGTCTACAGAGACCCAGACGTTATCGAGGTGAGGGAAGGGGTCTACAGAGACCCAGACGTTATTGAGGGGAGGGAAGGGGTACTGAGAAAGAGAGCAGGGGGGGGGTGGGGGTGTTACCAGACGTTATGGAGGGGAGGGAAGGGGTACTGAGAAAGAGCAGGTGGTGGGGTGGGGGGTTACCAGACGTTATTGAGGTGAAAGAAGGGGTACTGAGAAAAATGCGGGGAGGGGGTTACCAGATGGAGTACACACGTCAAAAAGTATTGTTGAGCGGGGGGGAAAAAGGGTGGAAGGGAATTAAGGGGGGGAAAAAAAAAAAGGGGGGGGGGGGGGGGGGGGGGGGGAGGGGGGAAAAAAGGGGAAGTAGGAAGGAGAGGAGAGGGGGGGGGGGGGGGGGGGGGGGGGGGGGGGTAGCAACTCACTGCATAATCCACACGCACTCTGTGACTTTTCCCCCCCGATATGACCCCCACCCCCGACCCCCCACCCTTTTTTTCTAGGAAACTTTTAACAGACGGTATGCACTGATTAAGGCATCTTCTGATAAACAGCAGAAAAAAAAAATGTAAGAGAGGGCAGGAGTGGGGTGGAGAGGGTGACCAACAGAGATGAGCAAGGAGAGGGAAGGACAGGGTAGAAGGAGGGGGGGGAGAGGAGATGTGAGTTGTGGACCCTGAGACGGATGTGATGTCGGCCATCATAAATGAGAGAGATGAAAGACCTTGAGCCTATAACACGTCGCAACCAGTGGTGTGCATGGGACAGGGAGGGTGGGGGAGGGGGGGGTGGGGGGGGGGAGGGGGAGGGGAGGGTGCGTTGTAGTGGATGGGCAGGTGTGTATGGAAGGGGGAGGGGGTGATAATGGTGGTGCATACTGAGGACAGAGAGAAAAAAAAAGTTCTTTGGTGATCTGTAACACGCGTGTGACTTGTTTGTGGTGACAGCACTTGTGGGCTTCACACGTGTGACTTGTTTGTGGTGACAAACACTGTGGGCTTCACACGTGTGACTTGTTTGTGGTGACAGCACTTGTGGGCTTCACACGTGTGACTTGTTTGTGGTGACAGCACTTGTGGGCTTCACACGTGTGACTTGTTTGTGGTGACAGCACTTGTGGGCTTCACACGTGAGACTTGTTTGTGGTGACAGCACTTGTGGGCTTCACACGTGTGACTTGTTTGTGGTGACAGCACTTGTGGGCTTCACACGTGAGACTTGTTTGTCGTGACAGCACTTGTGGGCTTCAAACGCTCCGGGTTACAGAGGACTCGGGGTGACCGTAGAGTTTAGATGTGTGTGTGTGTGTGTGTGTGTGTGTGTGTGTGTGTGTGTGTGTGTGTGTGAAGGAAGGAAGAAGGTACGCGAATTTCGGAATTCTGGAGCCCCACGACGATTGGTGCTTAACAAGACTGGAATTAGTCTGTTGGGCCAGTATGAACTCCATTAGAAGAGAGCCGCGCCCAAAAGCGAGAAAACCTTTAGTCTGATATATTGCAATCAAAATGTGAGGAATTTTATTTATTTATTTTTTGTTCTTCCTTCTGTTCTATTCCTCTCTATTACACAGCACTAAGATGTAGTCACAGCAGGATAAGAAGGGTTAAGGTACTATTCACACACATCAGAAAACACACCTTGAAGCGATGCCTTGACATGAGAGCTTAAAAAAAAAAGAAAAAAGAAAAGAAAAAGAAGAGGTGGTTTACACACATTAGATGTCACGTGCGGTATGAGGTTCGGTGCTTGAGATATGTGCTAGATGCCTTCTGGGTGGTTAGTTGAAATGAAAGTTTGGTGGAAAGTCTTCAACAAAGAAAAAAATTAGAAAAGAAAAAGAAAGAAAGAGCAAGCAAGAAAGAAAGGGGGAAAAAAAAAGAAAAGAAAAGCTCTCTTTATTTCATACAAGTGTTATAGTGTCTTCTCGGCTGATCACAAAAAGTCAGGTCTCCGTGTTTGGTTTAACTATAGTAGCCCATTCAAGTACATTGTATTTTGTTGTGCACATGTGTTGATTCAGGTTGTTAATTTCATCAGTAGAACGTAACAAGACTACCATAGCCCCACAGCCATCATCAACAGCAGCAACACCATCATCAACAGTACACATATATACCTTAGTGCAACGGTTTTTTTTTTTTTTTTACAGACTGTCTATAACTCAAGAGAGCGTTTTCATTTGCCAAAGACACCATTTTGTTCTTTTATTTTGAGAGACGTTTTTTTTTTTTCTTTCAATTTCTTTTAATGCATGTAGGCGTTTGTCTGTTTTTTCCTTTGTTTATTGATCTATTTATCTGTTAATTCATTAAATAAAAATGAATAAAGAAGATTTTGGGGTTCATGATTGAAGCAAAGTGAGAGTGAAATACTTAGAACTAGAAAGGGGAGGGGGGAGGGTGCTGACGAAAAATGCGAATGAAATACTCAGAATAGAATGTATGCATTTTAGAGAGAGAGAGAGGAGAGAGAGAGAGAGAGAGAGAGAGAGAGAGAGAGAGAGAGAGAACTGTTGGTGCAATGCTTTTTACTAACCGGTTTGGGTCGACTGTATGTATAATGTATATTTTTTCTTGATTTTGACACATGATGTGTTTGTTTTATTTTGCCTTCCTCAGCCATTTT
>JADBJO010010615.1:45000-47500 GCA_016801955.1 Conus betulinus | reverse complement strand
TGTTTTGAAACTTACGGAAATCAGTTATCAGACGTGGACGCAGTTAATGATTCACTCTATTATTGCATGGTATTGAATGATTTACTGATTCTGTCTCTGTCTCTGTCTGTCTCTCTCTCTCTCTCTTTGGGAGGAGAGGGGAAGGGGATGGAGGAGGGAGGGGATGTCAGTTAGAAGTGCATAATGTTTGTTCACAAGATTTTAAACGTTAAGAAAAACATACGCATGCATTGTGTTCCAAGGTCCTACATCTGGAATACAATGGAACCAACAATGAAACCAACAATGAAACCAACAAAGAAACGATAACTTGCAAAGCTGTGGGGGGGAGGGGGGGGGGGGGGGGGGAGCCCTCGCTATTCGCCACTCTAAATTATGTTAATCTCAGGTACGGGCTGAAAGAGTCACCTCCCATGTACTTTTTTGTAATAGGATATGGACGATACGATATGCACTCGACTGTGTCAAGAATGTCTAAAGATTCCATAAAAAAAAAAAAAAACAACAACAACATTATTTCTCAGACTGTTATCCATTCGTACACAGTAACTCGACAATTCATGTTCAACGGAAAATTGATCAGAATCTTATTGCACAGATTCTGGACGCAGACTTGTTTGCCCATATGTTTTTGCCTTATTTTGAACACGTTTGGGGAAGATATGAGGAGCATGGAAATTTACAAGAAAAGGCGAAAAGATATTCGGAGACGAAGTTTTGCACGGTAAATGCACTTGCAGAATGTAACCGTGGTGTTATCTTGGTGTGCTTGTATTGGGGCTCTGAGTAAAGAGCAGCAACTCTTGCTGGCTCTCTGTCGCGCGCGAAATTCGCGTGGGACTTAGACTCCTTATCAAATGACAACAACACCTACCGTTACGTACGAACACTATCAGCGGGCTAAAGGGCCCGAAACATCGGGTGGAGGAAACAGGTGTATGGATCCATGTTTTATTCAGATCGCACCACGGACCCCGCACCGAGATTGGATTACTTCTTTCTTGGTCTACGTTCAATCTTTCCCACGAAATTTGTTTAAAATCAGTTCAGTGTTTGTTTTGCTTGATTTTTTTTTTTCTAACAGATAAAGAAACGGATGCTGTTGACAAACATAGGCCCTATAACTTTTTCGGCGGAGATAACAGTTCTGAATTTCACTGTTCTAGCCTTTTGCAAGCAAACACACGGTCGCATATCTTGTGGTTCGAACGTTAGTTTCAAACACTCAGTCATACAACATGTAACCAAAAATGATTAAACAGTCAGGTGAATAATTTTTTTGAAAATAAGTTAGTAAATAGTAATGAAAAATCAAAAGGAAAGAAGTACATAGACTAATCGTTTCTTACGGGTGATCGTGTGCAGAGTCCGGCAAAGGCAGCGGTGGCGATACTCTCCCTGGCGCAAGCCCCTTTGGCGGCCTCGGGGGCATGAGCAACCCCTTGAGCGGGATGATGGGGTCGAACCCTATGAGCGGGATGATGGGGTCGAACCTTTGAGCGGAATGATGGGGTCGAACCCTTTGAGCGGGATGATGGGGTCGAACCCTTTGAGCGGAATGATGGGGTCGAACCCTTTGAGCGGAATGATGGGGTCGAACCCCATGAGCAGTATGATGGGGATGATGGGGAACCCCTTGATGGGTGCTCTGGGTGGGAAACTCCATGGGCGGCAGCAACCCCTTGGGAAAACATGCTGTCGATGAGCTCCATGTCGCCGTTGTCGGGGTTGTCCTCGCTGACCGGGTCGATGGGATCGCCAACCTCCTCTGCGTCCTCCTCCTCCGCCGATGTCTTGAGGTGTGAGGTCGGGGCTGGGAGGAAGGGAGTGGATTGATCGATGGAAGGAGAGGGGGTGGGGAGTGGTGGAGGGAGGGAATGGAAGGGTGATGATGGAAGTGGATTGTTGTTGGGTTGAATTGCTGGCTTTCTCTTTTTTATCTATTTGTTGAGTTGTTTCTATTTATTTATTTATTTATCGCTTTATCTTCCGTGTCATTTCAATGGCATTACTCCTACGCTGCTCATTCTATCTGCTTTAAACATAGCTACACCCAGAGTTATTCTATTGCAGTCCCAGCAAAGGCAGTTCAAAAGGAGCAATCAATATCGGGTGATCATGATGTTTAAGGTTTGTGTTGATTTGTTTGTTTGTGAAGTTTGTGTTTATTTGTTTGCTTGTTTACTTTGACGTTCAACTTGATTTTATTATGTTTTTTTTTTTTTACGTCGTGTTATTAGGTTGTTTTGTTAGGCTGTGTGGTGTCTCGCTGTGTTTTATTAGTTTTTTCTTGTTGGGATGTATATTGTTAGGCGGTGTTTTGTTAGATTGTATCTTGTGAGGCTTTGTTTTATTGGGACATGTTTTGTTAGGCTATATTTTTTTTTTTGAACATGTGTGTGTGTGTGTGTGTGTGTGTGTGTGTGTGTGTGTGTGTGTGTGTGTGTCCTTCTTATCCTCCCTCTACTCCTCCTCTTCCTTTTTTCTACCTTCCTTCCTT
>JADBJO010010615.1:0-27500 GCA_016801955.1 Conus betulinus | reverse complement strand
ATCTTTGTCAAGTTATTACTGTGATGACGGAGGGATTGCTGGCCTGCGCTTGTTTTTTCCCCACCGTAAAAAATTGTTTGTATTTGTCTGAATTTTTCAATTTTGAAAAGCTGGGCCAGTCTTGAATAAAAGTTACTCTGTGTTAGGTCTTCTTGTGGGAGTAAGTGTTACCCTATTTGTTTACTGTTCCCTGCCTCATTTCATTTTCAACTGTGTTCTAATGACCCTTCAAACTGTTGGTCTCATTCTGTGTGTGTGTGTCAGTGATGGTGGAGAGCAAGGGACTTCACTTCAGTCTCACGCTGTAACGTCGTCTGTTAAAGACAGCTGCTTGTCATTCAGAGTTAGTGCGCTTTACTGACTCAGGTGTGTCACTGAATGAGTCTATACGCTCACGATAGTTTGATTGTGTGTGTGTGTGCGTGCGTTTGTATATAGGCTATGTGTGCTTGCGTGTGAGCGCACGTGTGTGTGTGTGTGTGTGAGAGAGAGAGAGAGGGGGGGGGGGGTTCAACACTGGCATTTTTTTCGGTAGTTTGTTTGTGCTGTCAGTGTCCAACCCAGCAGATAGATAACTAGTACTGACATTCCTTGCTGGAAGACCAATAGGCTACGCCCAGCAGTCAAGGGCTCTTCTTAACTTTCCATGTTTGCGAATGTATTTATCTGTTACCTGAGCTCTCAAAATGTCTGCCAGGATTGTGTCATAGGCAGACTGACGTTTGAGTCGCACGTGCAATGCTTGGTCCACCAGATCTGTGTCGTCTGTTGAAGTGTGGTTGTTCAGCATCTGTAACAGTTCGTAGACACGTCAGCAAATCGATGGGTAAAGACATCGGACAGACAGTTGTACGAATGAATACACAACAGCTTTTAGGAGGCAAGACCCAGTTTACCCAGTTCATAACCTCTTTCTGTCAGCATCTCAGCTCTTTTCCAGTACCCAAACTGCCGACGGCATTTCATGTATTAGAGAGAGAGAGAGAGAGAGAGAGAGAGAGAGAGAGAGGGGGGGGGGGGAGGGGGGGGGGGGGGGGAGGGGGCGCCAAAAAAAAGGAGGAGAGATCCACAGGGTGGGGGTATAGAGAAGATCAACCAGCACAGAATTAACGACATATGATGTTCCTGCTAAAAGACACATCTCAACAGTTTGGACAAACCGGCTGTGTGTCGATGACCCGATATGTCTCAAAAAAAAAAAAAACACAAACAAAAAAAATCTGGACAAAAAAAGGCGAGATTCTGTCAGCCTATAATCTGCGAAGCAATAGTGGAGCGAATCTGCTCCTAACCCCCCAACCCCCGCCATTAAAAGTTCATTGTCTCACCTGGTCGGTCATCGTGCTTATCATTCCATCAGCACAGAAACATTAAACACGCTGACACCGAGACACAATGCTACCCATGAAAGACCGAAGGGCAGACATCCTTTGTTTCAAATATGGATATTAAGACAGATGTCTATGTATGTTACACACACACACACACACACACACACACACACACACACACACAGAGAGAGAGAGAGAGAGAGAGAGAGAGAGAGAGGAGAGAGAGAGAATAAAAGAAAAACAGTCGAAAAAGAAAAAAAAAAAAATCACCACCTCTCACTCACCTCACCAATGACGTCAGATGACTCGCGATGCGGCACCCGTTGGACAAGTTCCTCCAGAAGGGCCCGGGACACGGAAGTGGGTGTAAGTGAGGTCCCTTGGGACCAGTGCTGCCCATATCGGCTCTTGCCAGACCAAAGACCTTCACCAAGCTGGCACCGAACCTATACCCCCACCCCCTTTGATCTGGATCTCCATCATCGATGTGGGCCAACATGGACTGGCTTCATCCCATGGCCACAGTCCGTCTTTACGCCAAGTTTCTTCGCTTCACTAGTTTCTGCATGATGTGACCTAACGGCTCCTGGATGGCCCTTTTCATCCGGATCTCCGGTTCCACGGATCTGCACCTAAATTAAAACTCTTTCATCCGTACAACCCGGTTTCCGGTTTGCAGAAATCGTACCCTTCCTTCCTGCAGCCCGGAAAAACTGGGCAGCACAAAATCCCTCCTTTCCTTCCTGCAGCCCGGAAAATCGGTTCTCGCGGTAAGCGTTTTGAACTTAGCGGAAGCCGCGTCATTGGTACACGTCACGACCGGGTCGCTTGCGGGGCATTGCTTATGAATGGAATGGATGCCAGACGGCCCCTACAGCGTGGGAAAGTGGTCGCCACTCTATTCTGGCCAGTTTGCCACTGCATACGTGGCAGTTCTCACTTTACACTTTTTTTTTCTCTTCTAAATCCAGGAATGAAGGGAATACTCGTATTATAAGAATCTACGAACGAGAGGAAGTAATGGTTCATAGAAAAGTAAGAATAAAAGAGTTAACTGGACTGTTCTTTCAGTGACTTCAGTTTCGATTTCATCCCCGTGTCTACGTCCATGGCGAGATCGTGCCGAGGTTGTCGGTGTCGGCCAGTTTCATGGCCGGGGAGAGTCGGTGGACGGACGTGGTGGCGCCGTCCGGAGGTGGAGGCTCGATCACGCTGACTCGGCGGCAACTAAGCAATTATTGTTGTAAGGGGTGAAAAGGTGGGTGTCCTGCGTTTGTTGAATCAGAACAGGTACCACTGAATATCACCGAAGTGATTCGAAGGCAGTGCAGTGCCTCCTCTGGTGGGTTGCCTCATGGCGACTTGACATTGACTGCTCTCTGTGGATTGCTGGTGGAAGGCCTGTGACGGGACAAGCCAGGGTAGAGTTGTGAACGGGGAGCCGGACTGAGCGACGTGGGAGTAGCGCCATTAAAGATGAGGTAGGAAAACAAAATGAAAACAAAATGAAAGGTGTCATCGGGCATAGCACTTCTTCCCACCAAGCTTCGTTGAAAAATGGTTCAGTAGTTGTTCCCTGATCAAATTTGTAATAATCTTGCTGAACGCTTTAATTAACAGTTTTTTTTTTTGTTTTGGTTGGTTAGTTGGGTTTTTGCTTGTTAGTTTATTTTTTCGTCACTTGTCCACAGACAGACAGAAAAAAAAACGGTGAAAGCTTAATCCTCGTTTGGTGGAGGTAACAACGATGGAAAGGATCGAGAAGAAGAGAATGGTGCTGCTGACAATAATAATAATGATGATGGCGGAAACTGTTCAGAATGAGGAGGTCAAGAAGGAGAATACATAGAAAACAAAACGGCAGTGACACAGAGAACGAGCACCGGGGGGGGGGGGGGGGGGGGGGGGGGGGGTTAGTGGGGGGTTAGAAGGAGAAAGGGAGGGGAGAGCAAAAAGAACACGAAGAGAACGAAGACGAAAGGAAGGAGATGGAGAAGGATTGGGGAAGGGGAGAAGAAGAAAGACCCAGCACCCAACCCACCTGTGAGGCTCCATCCTGGAACTCATGCGGAGGAAGGCAGAGAGAGGACGGCCACAAACAGCGGGAGGACGAGACACTCAGGCAGAGGTGAAGAGGAAGGGAAGACAGACACTGAGGAAGAGGTGTAGAGGAAGGGAAGACAGACACTGAGGCAGAGGTGTAGAGGAAGGGAAGGGAAAGACACTGAGGAAGAGGTGAAGAGGAAGGGAAGAAAGACACTGAGGAAGAGGTGAAGAGGAAGGGAAGAAGAAGACACTGAGGAAGAGGTGAAGAGGAAGGGAAGGGAAGAACTGACACTGAGGAAGAGGTGTAGAGGAAGGGAAGGAAATACACCGAGGAAGAGGTGTAGAGGAAGGGAAGAAATACACCGAGGAAGAGGTGAAGAGGAAGGAAAGAAAAACACTGAGGCAGAGTTGAAGAGGAAGGGAAGAAAGACACTGAGGAAGAGGTGAAGAGGAAGGAAAGAAAACACTGAGGCAGGAGGTGTAGAGGAAGGGAAGACAGACAATGAGGCAGAGGTGGAGAGGAAAGGAAGAAAGACACTGAAAGAGGTGAAGAGGTGGAGAGGAAGGGAAGAAAGACACTGAGGCAGAGGTGGAGAGGAAGGGAAGAAAGACACTGAGGAAGAAGTGAAGAGGGAGGGAAGACAGACACTGAGGAAGAGGTGAAGAGGAAGGGAAGAAAGAAAACCCAGGAAGAGGTGAGAGGAAGGGAAGAAAGACACTGAGGAAGAGGTGAAGAGGAAGACACTGAGGAAGAGGTGAAGAGGAAGGGAAGAAAGACACTGAGGAAGAGGTGAAGAGGAAGGGAAGAAAGACACCGAGGAAGAGGGGAAGAGGAAGGGAAGAAAGACACTGAGGAAGAGGTGGAGAGGAAAGGAAGAAAGACACGGAGGAAGAGGTGAAGAGGAAGACACTGAGGAAGAGGTGAAAAGGAAGGGAAGAAAGACACTGAGGAAGAGGTGAAGAGGAAGGGAAGAAAGACACCGAGGAAGAGGGGAAGAGGAAGGGAAGAAAGACACTGAGGAAGAGGTGGAGAGGAAAGGAAGAAAGACACGGAGGAAGAGGTGAAAAGGAAGGGAAGAAAGACACTGAGGAAGAGGTGAAGAGGAAGGGAAGAAAGACACTGAGGCAGAGATGAAGAGGAAGGGAAGAAATACACTCAGGAAGAAGTGAAGAGGAAGGGAAGAAAGACACCGAGGAAGAGGTAAAGAGGAAGGGAAGAAAGACACTGAGGAAGAGGTAAAGAGGAAGGGAAGAAAAGACACTGAGGAAGAGGCAAAGAGGAAGGGAAGAAAGACACTGAGGAAGAGGTGAAGAGGAAGGGAATATACAGGGAATGGGATATACATGTCACAATCCGTACAGTCCATGAAATAGGAAATAGTGCATCTATCTTGATATATCATGTCAGAGAGACAGACAGACAGAGACGAAGAGAAACAAGAAACAGAGAGAGAGAGAGAGAGAGAGAGAGAGAGAGAGAGAGAGAGAGAGAGGAGAGAGAGAGAGAGAGAGAGAGAGAGAGAGAGAGAGAGAGACTTACAAAGAGAGAGAGAGAGAGAGAGAGAGAGTTTCAAAGAGAGAGAGAGAGGAGAGGAGAGAGAGAGAGAGAGAGAGAGAGAGAGAGAGCAGACTGAATTGATATATAGAGAATGTTGTTGTGACACAGGCATGGACCCAAAAGTACAACACATCATGAGATGCCACTGCAGCACAGCAGAACGAAGAAGAAAGAAAACACGAGGCGATGACTCAGAACTGAATACCTTTCTCTTTCCCCTTCCCAAGGGACACACAAGGCGGTGAATCAGAACTCAATTGCTTTCTCTCTCTTTCCCCAAGGGACTGTTTCTGTTGATCAACTGAGGTTAGTTAGTGTTCCTCGCTATCAATCAGCAGCAACTCGGCAGTGGAGAGGGTGGGGGGGGGAACAAAGAGTGAGAACACAGATCATAGTGCCTACCAATCCAAATAGGTCACTGTCTATGGTGCACGGTTGAGGAGGGGTGGGGGGTGGGGTGGAGTGGGGGGAGAGATGGTAGCATATAATCAGAAAAAAAAAGTTTTTTTCCTGGCCTCGTGGGGCCTAAAAAACAACTTTTGTCTGGTTCGCATCGAAAGTGAAGGTCGTTTTTAACAGAAAGAAGCTGAATCAGAAACACGGTTGTTTCAGCTTAGGTTCTCTCTCTCTCTCTCTCTCTCTCTCTCTCTCTCTCTCTCTCTCTCTCTCTCTCTCTAAGTATTCATACTCTTAATATGTGTGTCGGGCTGTACGACTCAACGATTTTTGTAACCTACTTCCCTATTGGCACTTACGAAGATGGCCGTTCATTGCAAAATTGCGGCTGTTTGTTTTGTTTTATGATCTGTTCCTTATCTAGTAGCTCAGGTCACACAGATTCGTGTCTCTTTTGCAAAACGGGGAGAAAAAAAAAAAATGCCAGACGTCAGATGAAACCAAAGATTGGGATGGAACAGGAACAGACGCTTTGTTGCTACTTGGAGTCCTCTGTGAATATAAAAGGCATTGACCACTTCCCGTGTGATTGGCTCAGTGTCTGCCTCCTGGTCACAGGTGGGCTGTTTGTACTCCCCACTCTAAAGCTGATAATATCAAACTGTCGAGTGTGAAGCACACACAAGTTGGTTCCCTCCTATGTCCAGGCTACGTACAGGCAGTAGGGCGACCTCGCTGAACAGCGCAGGGCAAAAACTTGGCATTTCTAGTCACCCGAAAGGGCAGTGTGGCCAGCTGAACAATTTTATCGCCCGGGAAAAAGTGAAGTGACCTCTGCGGGCAAACCATGTCGACAAAGGCGAACGGTGAGAAGAGAGACCATTCTTCTCCCCTCTACACGTTTGACAGAACTGAACGCAACAAACCTGTCCAGGAAAATCTCAGGGGAAGAGAGCGCTTGTCTGTCCATCGCAAATCCAGTCACTGTTTGTAGTTTCTAGATCAAGCAAACAGATCCAGAAAACACTTTTTTTATTTGAAGTACACGTCAGAATAACGATAGTCATATGACTGCGTTACAGTTGCCTCACTCGCACCACCTCAAACCCATGCTCTCTCTCTCTCTCTCTCTCTCTCTCTCTGTCGTGTGTGTGTGTGTGTGTGTGTGTGTGTGAACTGTTAAGTTGACTGATAGGGCAAAACTGCTTTGGGCGTGCCTACCAGCGGCATCTGTCCCACGAAAACGGCATAGTCATATTCACTGAACGCGAGCTCTGACAAAGATGACCTCCCTTGCAGATTTCCGAACATCGTCGATTGAAAGGAGGTAGGCTATGCACTGAGAACACGGCGACATCAACAGACAGACAACACCGCCATGTGATTCTGTCCTTCAGTTTCATTGGTGTACGAACTGAAGGCTGAGATTGTATTGCTGTCTGGTCCGAAAGATTGAATTCTTGGAACATGCAGTGCTTTTGTGTATTATGCATGTAAAACTCATCCTCATTTGGCGCTTTTATTTCTCACATTCATGGTACTAGCATTTTGTTATCCTGTAACATTACACGTGATCCTTAGCGATGGCGGCGATGCCTTTGAATCTAAATGGGAACAATATTAAGGTACAACAACACTGCTGGACAACATCTGGAAAATAGCTGACACACCCTGTGTACTCATACACTTTCGGCCGATGAAGGCCCGCTGTCTCTGCCATTATGTGAGAGAGAGAGAGAGAGAGAGAGAGAGAGAGAGAACACAATCTTTTTCTCTATTTATGTGCTTGTGTACACACACACACACACACACACACACAGATAGACAACACACACGTCAGTAACTTCCCTATAGTTGGACCGTGTAGGATCTTCCTACTTTGATGATGAAATTATACATGGCAGTTTCCGTTCACACTTTATATAGATATACGTATAATATTATAAGACAATTCAGCACAATTGCGATACACCTAAAAAGATGGTTTGAAGTGTGTCCAGTTATATGAAAGCTCGTTCCCCAAAATATTTCAACCTCACCTATATAGAATCTGTTGGCATATCTGTCTGCTAGCAAGATTAAGGGGGTTGAGAGTGGGTAGCGGGTGGGGGGGGGGGGGGGGGGGGGGGGAAAAAAGATCTCCATCAGACTTGGTAAAAAAGATACAATGTGGCGCAAGCACGAAACCCCATGTAACATTTTGGTGCTGTTCCAAATCTCAGGACAGATCCAGCATTCTTTCCCCTTATTGATATTGTTTGCCGATTTGTAGATCTACATAGTTTCACTTTCACAGTCAATGTTTTTAAAACAGCCTTACTTTAATATCAATAACATCATTATCAATTCTTAGTTGCAGGACATCTTCAGCTTGTGAAGAAGAAAAACTTTATTTAGTTCAGACATTGCAGAAAGTACACAAGTTCGTAGACGACACCAGCTGACGGTAAAATACTGCAATGATCTTGGTTGAGAGATACTCCAGGAGAAATTGTCGGCTGAAAACACGTCATGGGTGAATTTCTCGTCAAGCAGACAAGAACAGTGTTTGCGTGGTGGTGGTGAGGGGAAGGAGGAGGCTGGGAAAGGAGGTAGTGTGTGTGTGTGTGTGTGTGCCTTTACCATATGTGTACGACACGATGTGGAGAGAGAGAGAGAGAGAGAGAGTGACGGAGCGGTTGTCAGAAACCAGAAATCCCACGTTTTTTTTCTTTCTTTTTTTTCATTATTTAAAGATGAGTTGTTATCTTGAAAGAAACAAAAAAGAAGAAAAAAGAAAGAGGGCAGTGAAGATAGTGACTGAAAGCAGGATCTGTACTACTTCGAAAATCACTCACTCACACACACACACACACACACACACACACACAGGTGCAGGGAGGGGGCGAAGGAGAAATGGGAAGCATGTGGGAGTGAGGAATGGGGAAAATCAGGGCATCAGGGAACATTGTCTATGAGCCGGGTCAAGAACGATCACTTTGACACTGCTAGCCCAGCCAGTTCTGCTGTTCTGAAGATAAGACTTGCCTCGACACACGTCTCATCTCCACCATAGGACTGGCCATCTTTCACTCCCTCCCCCCCCCCATCCCCATCCCACCTGACCCCACGCCCCCTTTCCTTGCACCCCCCCCCCCCCCCCCTCACCTCATTCCCTTGCCAGGGCTAGTAGTTTCAGTTTCATAAAGGAGGCGTCACTGCGTGCGGTCTAGTTCATATACGTAACACCACATTTGCTAAATTTCAAGACCACATTGTGCATGATTTAAAGCTGATGGATAATGCATTGATGACTAAAGTGAGAGAACTGAAGCAGGTCTCATGGCTACGACTTGGCGATGTCTGACCTGTGCACTAGCACAACGCGCTGGGCAGACTTTGCGTACTTACCTAACATTGGCAGTGCCATTATCATCGTGTGGGTGGCGAGTGTACACGAGTGTGTATATACGTGTATGCATGGGTATGTAAGCACAGGCCATGTGCGCGCACGCGTGTGTGCCAGTGTAAGTGGTGCGTCCATGCATGTACTTATGTGTATATGTGTGCGTACATGTATGCGTGTGTGCACACGTGTGTGTGTGTGTGTGTGTGTGTGTGTGTGTGAACATGCGCATACGTGTACATCTATGTGTGTGCGTGTGTGTGCAGCTGTGCATGTGTACACCTGTATGTGGTCTGTGGGCTTGTGTGATCATGCTCTAGCACGCACGCATCTATGCATGTGCATACGAGTGTGTGTGTGTGTGTGAGTGTGTGTGTGTTGTGCCCACGTGCCTGTGTGCGCACTCTGAGAGTGTGTGTG
This sequence comes from Conus betulinus, assembly GCA_016801955.1. Taxonomy (NCBI): domain Eukaryota; kingdom Metazoa; phylum Mollusca; class Gastropoda; order Neogastropoda; family Conidae; genus Conus; species Conus betulinus. Next base: position 18,364 of record JADBJO010010615.1, on the reverse strand, counting down.
CTCCTGGTTGACTTTTTTTTTTTTTCGTCCTGCTGTGGCAACAATCAACGTTATCTGTTCCGTCAAAGAGTATAACATTTGAAGGATTTTTTTCCATCCAGTGCAGCAACAATCATCATTTTCTGTTGTTTCACAGAATGTGAGAATTTGAGGGATTTTTTGTTCCAAGTGGAGTGGTAACAATCGTCCTTATCTGACAGAATGTGAGAATTTGAGAAATGTCTTTTTTTTTTCATCCATCTGTGGCAACAATCGTCATTTTCTGTTGTTTCACAGAACGTGAGAATCTGAAGGATTTTTTTTTTCACCCAGTCTGGCAACAATCATCCTTTTCTGTTGTTTTATAAAATGTGAACATTCACATATCAGACTGTTCACATATCAGACATTGTAACCGCCATCCCATTAACTGTAGATGAGTGACCTCATGTGTACTGCTCATAATAAGAGAACTCTTTATTGTATACACTAAGACATAATAACACATCTGTCACTGTCATTGCAATGATGGATTAAAGTTAAAAAAAAAAAAAAAATCATTTTCTTTTCAAGATCTTCTTGAGAGAGTAACCTTTTTGATTATACTCATCTTTTTGGTCAAACTCTGACAAGCACAAAAACTAGCTCTCCGGTCTGGCAGAGTGCATGAGTTTTAGTATCAATTACTTACGTATGTACTTTCCATACCAGTGTATACTCCAATGACCTAACAATGTGAAACGGTAAACAGCCAGTGCAGAAAATCCCCCTTTCCCCCCCATCCTTTTTCAAATCGTGGGTGCTGTGTAATTTCTTCCAACAATCTATTCTCCTGAAGTCTTCAGAATGATACACTGATTATCATTTAGTCAACTGTTTCACTTATTATCGATTTCTGAGCCTTCAAATTGCAATATAGGCTGATGTGATTTGTTACATTAATTAACAGCCATATTTTGGACACAATATAAAAAAAGTATCATTTCCGTCAAAATAAATAACAGCCCAGGAAATGAGTTTGATTTTTGCCCATGTATGCAGAAGCGCATGTGTGTGTGTGTGTGTGTGTGTGTGTGTGTGTGTGTGTGTGTGTGAGTATAGGTGGATGAGAGAGAGAGAGAGAGGAGAGAGAGAGAGAGAGAGAGATAGAGAGGCATCATGCCAGATGCAATGAAGCAATCAGACAGAAATTTGCTATAACCGGCATGTCAGTTGTAACGAAAGCTGGATATAACTAGGGCAATTTTGAATGTCCCCGGCAATTCATTATGAGCAGCTTCAAATATATAAAAATAGAGAGAGAGAGAGAGAGACAGAGACAGAGAGAGAGAGAGAGAGAGAGAGAGAGAGACTGAAACCGAGACTGACAGAGCATAGAAGACAGCATTATACACACACACAAGCAAACATTTACACAGGATGCACACATACTCTTGGCACACAGTGTGCTGGCATAAATCATCACACACAACACATACACACCGAGACGGTTTGTAATTTGTTTGATGCCAATGTTAAGGTGTAAACGACGACCTCGAACATAAAGGCATCACTCATTTGTCTTTGAGCATCAGTTACAGCACACACACACAGGTCACACACAATGAGCAATATGGAACATCATAGCATCTGTTCTTGAGAACCCATCAAAACACATTCATCATTATATCAAGATTTTTAAAAAAAGTACATCAAGAACATCCCTTCTCTACTTAGCACACACACACACACACTCCTCCTACGATGAATTTGTTCACTTCACATACTAATATCATTCATAGCTGTGACCAAATACTGGAGTTTTTTTTTTTCATTTAACAAGAGGGGTTTTAAAAAAAAAGTCCTAATTTTGTGCATGTATATGACATGATAAAAACAATGAAGGTCTAAAGGAGAGTTTAAAATACAAGGTGCAAACTTGCATTATATGGTTAAAAAGCAGACCAGTTATATACAGATTTAAAAAGATTTTCAAGAGGTTTCAATCATAAAACTGCTCCATTCTGGCAGGTCTCTGTTCCCTCATCTCACACTTCCTTTCCCTCTAACACTTCCATCTTTTGACAAACATTTCAGAGATAATATTGAGGTGAAAGGTCATGGTTACCACAAGTAGGGACCATTTCCCCTAACACCCCCCCCCCCCCTTTTTTTTTTTCTTCCCTAGCCTAAAATATCAAGAAAAAAAAAAAAAAACCGTAAAATTAAGCATGCAACTTATCTACCCTTCGGCTCAAATGCAAGAAGACAGTATCACGTGTTCCAATTATTCAAATTATCAGAGCTAACGGTACAATACTTTTAGGTCTAAAAACAGGTATAATGCTCGAGTTTAGAAAAAAAAAAAATTGTATAGTACAAAAAGTCATCTGTATGTTTAAGACTCTTCAAGAAGACTGGAACAAACAGCTGCACTGCTAATAGCAAACTGTTATACAAACATACACACACACACAAATATAATGGAAAGATATTCTGATCAAATCTTTAAGTAATCTTTCCTCCTACACCACCTGTCCACCAAAAGTTACTTGACCCATGATCCACTTTATTCAATACCTAAAGAGCGACGCTTTACTGTGCCCAGACAGGTTATTCAGGAAGCTTTCAGCATTAAGATGTACCATTTGCGGATAACCAACTGGCTGCCATTTGCCAAGTGCTTCAATTTGGATCTAAAAAATTGTTTTCTTAGGCATTTTTCAGCTCCAGTCTTGAAAGACTATGAGTGACAATGAAAGAGGGCTTTCCATTCATTTATCACTGTGGACAATCAGCCAGCTATCCGTTCATTACCACTGTGGACAATCAGCCAGCTATCCGTTCATTTACCACTGTGGTCAATCAGCCACCAAGGTTTTGCTGAATCAGTAACAGCATCTCAGAAAGCACAGCAAATTGTAGAGATACCCACCCCTTTGTTGCTGCAAACTTCAGCGACAGTGTGTGAGACAAACAGGAAGCCGGGAGTGGACTCTGAGGCTATGGATGGATTCAGGATTGACCCAACTCAAGCCAGAGACAATGAATTTTTTTTTTTTTTTAATAAACATTATCAACACAACACACACACACACATGTGCTGCATATTGCATCCACAACTAGAATTTTACACAAAAGTGGTTGTGATTAACAGACAAAAAGTTTCTTCTAGTGATACATTTTATTTTTTGTTCTTTAAAGTAAAGCTCAAAAAGTTAAATTCAAGTTCGTCTGATGCTTTAAAAAAAATTGCAGTTGCAGGATTGTTTTGTAAAGAAACTTAACAGTTAAAGGATTGATACATGATACAAAACAAACATGTTTTTGATGAACAGTTTTCTTTAGAAGTCGCAAACACACACACACACACAAAAGCAAACCTTCACTGCAATCAGTATACTTGCGACATCTGCAGAAGACATATTTGTCAACATTCACTTGTCTTTCATCAAACACACATTTGTCTGTTTTGTATCATGTATCTGATATGCACATTCTGTTTTGTGTGATGTGCTCAAGACCCTTCAAGCTATCGTAAAGGATAAATGCAGGGGGGGGGGGGGGGGCTTCACAACTATAAGCTGTCTGAATCCACCATCCGAAGTCAATTAGAACGTAAAACTATTTTCAAGTATACTTTATTGAAATGATTCCTTGACCATAAACTAACGCATCCTTTTCTGTTTCTCGTTAAAGCGGAAGAAGAAAAATACACAGAACTGTCAATCTGAGTATTTTCCGCATCACCAACCGTTAACACCCCTGTTCTTGGAGACTCTGGACAGGACGGGCATGAACAATCACACCTGAGCTATGTGGTGGTGCCCTCCCTTGGGGGACATCACTGGCATTGACTCCACGACTGTACACTTACTGTCACTGGTGGCAAGACCTACGGATATTGTCCTAGGTCTGTTGGACTTGTACAGGCACCCTTGAGCACCGCTGATATGGCTTTGCAACAGTGCACAGTCTTCCCTGGTTGGCTCCCTCATGATAAATTAATATCTACTGTTCTGTAAGGCCTGTCACACATGGAAAGGGTGAGGGGAGGAGAGGGTGAGGGGAGGGGACGGAGGGGGGGTGGTGGTGGTGGTGGTGAGATTGCAAACTGAAAGAAGGTCCTTATGACAACAAAATCCAGTTCTCACAAATCTGAACTTGGATCGTTTGACATGCTTACAAGCTCTAAGTTGTTTATGCAAGGAAATCCTTGCAAGCTGAGAAAACCAGGACCCTCAAAAGCAGTTTGCTAACTACTGGTGATGCCAAGAAAAAAAAAAAAACAACAACTGCTGGTCCAGAGGCAACTTACAAATTTTGTATAGGCTTGATTTTTTACCTGAGCCTGACCCTCAAAACCTGTATATACTGTAACGAGAGAAAAGAATTTCAAGTTTTTACTTAAATGAAAGCAGGTGATTTGGCCAAAGTGGCAGGAAAATAGCAGATGGTAGTAAAAGTTATTGTGGGGTGTGGGGGGGTGGGGGTGGGGGGTTAAGTGAATGTCAAGAAGAGAAACTGACTGGCATATGATTTCAAAGGCAGAGGCAAAATTTCTACTGAAAGAGTACCCAGCATCCCCAGGGGCCAGTCAAAAGCTTCCAACACACCTGTCCAGCACACACACACACAACACACACACACACACACACAACACAAACACACTCTTGATCCTTTGCTTTTCAAGATCTTAAGAACTGAAGGAGAAAAAAACAAATCAATAAAAAAAAGACATGTTTTCTTTGTGCTTTTGGATGAAACAAATACTTAAAAAAAAAAAATGAACAAAAAAAAAAAGAACATTTTCTTACTTAGCATACACAAGGATGAATATTTGTGACTTGCAAATGTGTGACTTAACCCTCAAAAATCAAATCTTGATAATGGGCTAGAAGTCTTCAAGTTTGTGCGACACAGATGGAAGAAGCCCACCCCCCCCCCCCCCTCCTCCCCCCCCCACCAATTCATCATTTCATCACAATGTAAAACAACAAATACAGTGCTCCTTCAAAGGTAGAGGGGTACAAAATAACCCACTCAGAGAGAGAATGAAGGAATAAAAGAATACTACTACTCTGCAACAGAGTATTAAAGACACCCGGTAGAACATTTCATCGGTCTTCACAGAGACACTATGGTAACAACAACATACTGAGCCCAAAAGGCCTGCCAGCTCCTTAAAAACCGTAGTTCTTAAAAACATGTTAACCCCACAATCTGACCTAATCTCCCTCCCAACAACACAACACTGCCTCCGTCATCTTCCCCTTCGCTCATTGTTTTACAGTTCACCATGTATTTCACTTACCACACTTTACACAATACCAAAGGACATTCCACCAAACTCATTTTAAAAAACACGCCACCAATACAGCATTCCACATGGCTCGTTTTAAAAACCCACCACACATAATTCCTTTCACTCATTTCAAACACAATCACAAGACATTCCATGTGATGATTTTAAACACCACCATGACACTCCATTTTACTTACCTTAACTCCATTTTCCTACCACATGTTTTTATTTTACAGGTTCCCCCCCCCCTCCCCCATCAGGTTATTCCATATGATTCAATTCAAATGCCACCACACATTTTACTATTTTGCTTAGTTTACATACCACCACCAGGACATTCCAGTTAACTCATTTTTAAACATTCCATTTACTGAATTTAAAAAAATCATCAAAACATATTCTATGAAATCATTTTAAACACCATGAGAAAACATTCCATTTAATTACCATAACACCACCCACCAGGATATTCCTTATGACTCTTTGAACACACCACCCTCTGCATTCTCTCCCCACTTCTTGTTAAAAAACACCATCACAGCACATTCTATATCCTTATTCTAAATACCACCCCAGACATTCTGCATCTCGAATTTGTTAGAGCGTCACATTACACTTACTCATTTTAAATGCCATTACAACATATTCCATTTAACTACTGACAAAGTCACCACGACACATTCCATTCACACCCGTCAAATACCATCACATCATACCCCATTCCAGCCACTCAAAACATTCCACTCTCACTCACTTAAATCCCGTCTATGATGTTCAATCACACCATCTTAACACTACCTACCAGGATGTTCGTTCACACCATCTTCACTACCTTCGACTACCCTAAGGATGTTTCAATACAAGTATTTTCACACCATCTTAACACTACCTAAGGATGTTCATTCACACCCCATCTTCACACTACCCTAAGGATGTTCAATCAATCACACCATCTTAACACTACCCTCAGGATGTTCGTTCACACCATCTTCCACACTACCTCAGGATGTTCGTTCACACCATCTTAATGCTACCTAAGGATGTTCAATCACACCATCTTAACACTACCTCAGGATGTTCGTTCACACCATCTTAACGCTACCTAAGGGTGTTTCATTCACACCATCTTAACACTACCTACGGATGTTCATTAACATTATCTCAACAAGCATCATCAAAGGATGTCTTAAACTCCCACAAAGACATTCTGTTATCTATCATTCATCATGCAACGATCATCAAAAGACAAACAGTCGATGCAGTTAACTTGGCACAACAGCTATGAAAGGCAAAACTCTTGGCCTCCTATGAACCTCATTCACTAAAACCTCTGCATTGGTCCCACGGGACTTTTCACACACAAACAGCTACTACAATGCTTGTATCTCACAGTCTATGAGATGCCTCCGCTTGATCTGGCACACCTGCTGAATTAGACAACAATTCTTATTTTGATAACATAGATACAAACTGTGTGACTGTCTAAAAAATAAGTCAACAACAAAGAGAGTAGTTTTCCATGTCGTAACATGAGTCTCTTTTTGAACATAACTAAAAAAAATCAAAACGAACAATGTCAACTGACTAGAAGAAAAAAGGTCTCGCTGTACTTGGTAATGAACACAACTTTGCCATGACTGTCATCAATGATTTAGTCTGAATAATAACTTAATTTTGTCTGACATATATCTCTCTCTTCTTTTTTTTAATGACAGGCACTTATGGACTAGAACCAGACTGAAACAGGCCAGGGAAGCCACTCTTAGGCCCCCCCACCCTACTAAGTGAGTGCCCCTGGTGGTTTCACCATCTAAATCCAGAAGGGAAGGGGGTGTGTGTGTTTATTTTTTTCCATTTTTTCTATTTTTTCATTGTTTTTTCCTCAACAATTATGACTGCTAAGTTTTAGATTCTGACGACAACTGCCAGTTAAGCCTCTTCCATCTGTTTTCCCCCTGGCTTGTGACTGCCATAATAGACAAATTCCCTGACAAAAATCTCATTGAAAATGAAAATGGTGCAAGAATCTTCTAAGTGCAAACTTTTGTTTTGATCAATGCATTTCCCACTTTGCAATGCTTCAAATGTCCATGGGGTGGTATCCTTAATGATGTAGGTCAATAATAACAGTTCGAGTTTCTTTAACCCCTCATTTCTGTGTCTTGGTTCTTTTTTTTTTTAATTTTTTCAAGAAAGAATACCCTGTAACCTTAACTTAAAAAGAAAAAATCCTCATAGACTATGTGTGCATGTCATGTTTTTCAGCTTCCAGGCTTTCCCCCCCCCAAATTCCCGTTTTCAGCATATAAAGCAAATTACCTCCTGACATATTCGCCCCCCCCAATTCTTGTCATCAGCCATAAGATATCAAATTCCCCCCACACCCCCCCCCCCCCCCCCCCCCAATCTGACCAAATCACATCTCCCGCCCCCCCCCCCCCCGGCAACTTCTATCTAGCCAAAAGTAAATCTTCCGCATTCCGCATGATATGTTCCATGACTCGTACACATGCTTGTGTTTCCCTTGCAGCTCTTGGGCTTGGTCAAACTGGGAAAAAAAAAAAAACATGATGAGCTTTCACTGCCTAAAAAAAACCGCACTGTGGCAGTGGTAAGCCTCGTTCAATGCACAGCTGGAGAAATAAAGGCATTTTGGCATTGGTGCAACAGGCAGCACACAGTGCAGTGTCTCCCTCATGGAGGGTTGCTTCAAGGTGGCCCTGAATTGACTGGCTTCCTCTACAGCTGCCATTAGCGTGGGACCGCAGCATTCGACGAAGCACAGGTATGGTTGTGTATAGATGGAGATCTGAAGTGAATGGTGATCATTGCCTAACAAAGACAAGGCATCTCACCACCCCCCCTCCCCCTACCCGCCCTCCCCCCCACTGTCCAAATTCTTGCTCCCATTCTTGGAATGCCCGATCAAACTACCTGAAGAATGATACCGATTTTCATGTACAGTAATGACTACTTTCAAATCAGCGCTGTGCGGCTACTGAAGTTACTTTAGGAGCGTGATTTCAATGGGTGTAAATGTGACATAATCCACCCTTACAAAAACTTCCCTGAACTTGTAGAGCAACCACCATCTTTGTCTCGCGTCGACATTTATCTACTCCAGACAGGTATCATCTAACATGTTACCTAGCCCTGATATGCCCTTTGGGCTGGTCGGGCTGGGCTATAAGCCAACATTATCTTATCTTATTCCACAGGTATCATCTGGCATGAATTGGTCAGCTCTTTGGTATATCATCAGAGTCAGGTTATCTCATCCAGAAGAAGATGATTGTTGATAAACCTGCTATACCACTATAACAATAAAGAAAACAAAACAAATCACAAGGCACCGCAGACCAAACTTTCGTACAAATACAGTAAACACGCGAGTAGTGAGCTAAATCACCTCTTTCCATTTTTGTTGACCAAACTGGAAAAAAAAAAGTAAGGTAAAAATTCAAGCTAATACAAGGCAGCTACTAGCTGAAGTATCACATATTTAATTTGGAAGAAATCTTTCTTCATGAGAAGACTGGTTTTTCCCTAACAACCTGGATCCTCTGGTCCTCTTGGTTTGCTGTATGCTCCCTAAGAGACCCAGTCTGTGTGGCCCCTTTCTGCCACAATCACCTTTAGTCATACATCTCCTGGGGCATGAAATGGATACCAGCATATGTCACATATCATACGCAAACAGTTTGAGGAAAAACAATTATACAACTACACTCAAGTAGATCAAACAAACACACAAACCACAAGCCAATAACCAGGCTGACAAAAAACAGTTTTAAGTACTGATTAAAATGAATAACAAAACAAACAAAACTACTACCAAAGAAGCAAATGTGAAACAAATCCTGTGTTTCTGCAACTACAATCAGAGTTAGATAAATCAAAAACAATGGAAGTTGAAACCAACACAAAAAGACATAAACAAGAAACCTGTTTGACACAAACAATTTCATCTGCAAATCAAATAAAACCAAAAACGACAGACACATGGAAACAAATGCAAAAACAAATGTTTGCATCCATGGTATTAAAACAGTGACTTATTTGAATGATGCAGTGGGTGGTAACTCTCAAATGTCATGTCAGTGAGATTTGACCTGTGTTTTCTCAAAAAAAAAACTTTATTTTTACAACCACAACACATTAACACCATAATACCGTGGAGCGGCTGGTAAGGGATTCATCTCCCTTGTCACGTATGGAGTTTCAAGGAGGTTAGGGGTGGGGAGTATTGATTACAAGGAACAAATAACGTTAACACATTTGTACAATCTGTAATAAGCTAGGTTCATGTTTCTTTTTATTCTACAGAGAATAAATATTCCTACTTTCTACGTCCTTACCCCAATTGGTCCTCAACCACACGCGTATTTTCTCTAAAAATCCATGATTTCTGCTACAAACATTAATCCCGATAAATCTTTCGAAAATCCCCTGAAAAACACACCATAGAAACTGTAATACTTTATTGAAAAAAAAAAACAACCAAAAAACCCTCGCTTGTACCAACACCTGCCCTTTCTGTCCCTCACATATATAATATTAACCAGCTGAATTCTTGAAACACACATTCAACAACACAAGGCCAGAAAAGAATATGAGAACCAAAGAAGTGAACCCACCAAGGGCCCGTTAACTTCAACTTACAGCTCTTTCATCTATCATCCATTGGATGGCCACATACCACGGAATTTTTTTCCACTAGACACAGTGTAAGCCCCCTTCCCTGACCAAAAATGTGAACAAAACTCATTAGCAGATGCCCAACCTAGTGAACAAACTTTCCAAGTTATTCCTTTTTTTTTTTTTTTTTTTTAAATCCTCCCATTCCATGCTAAGTCATTGTTCTGAACAGGAGATTGGTCTCTCTCCGTCTCTCCTCCATGCTCCCCCTCCCTCCTCTCCCCCCCCAATCGTCATCTTTCCTCTGTCGGTCCTCTCACACCACACCAAAAACACTCAAGAATATAATGAAATGAAATGGTGGTGGCACAAGCATCTGGGGTTTGCCAAAAAAAAAAACAGTGTAAAAAAAATGAAAGAGAAGAACAACAACAGTGCCCTTACAATCACACAAAAACAAAAAACACAAACCTTTCCGTCTAATATTCCAGACAATTTCCACATATTATCTTATTTTCATTATCTCCATACAACACCCCCCCCCCCCAAACCACCCCCCCCCCCCCCCCCACAAAACCCACCCCCAACAACCCCCACAAACCCACCGCACACACACCCCCCCCCCCCACACACCACCAACACCCCACCCCCCCCCCCACACCAACCACCCCCCCCCCCCAGCCCCCCCCCCCACACCCCCCCCCCCACCCCCCCCCCCCCCCGAAACACACACACCAACCGAACCACCACCCCCCCCACCAACCCCACACAGCAAACACCCAACACCCCACCCCCCCCCCCAAACCCCCCCGACACCAACACACACACACAACACCCCACCCCCACAAAACCACAACCCCCAATACCCCGCGACACCCCCCCCCCCCCCCCCACCCCCCCCAACACAAAAACACGCCACCCCCCCCCCCCCCCACACCCCCCCCCACACGCCCCACCCCCACCCCCCCCACACACCCCCCCCCCCCCCCCCCCCCCCCCCCCCCCCCCCAAACCCGCCCCCCCCACACCCACACCCCCCCCCAAAACCCCCCGCCCCGACACCCCAGCCCCCCCCCCCCCCCCACCCCCCCCCCCCCACAAAACCCAAACCCCCACACACAACCCACCCAAACCGTCGGCAAGGTAAAGTAACTCCGCTAATTTGACATGGTTACCCCAATTATAAAAAAAATTAATGTTTAAAAAGAGAGGAAAGGAAATAACGAAAATGAAAATAAATTTTAAAAATTCCTACGAAATATATATGTTGCTACAATCGTAAGTTTGAAGAATGATGTTCACATGAGCCAATTTACTCGGGGAAATAAAAAAAATCTTCTTTTCTTCGTTCAGAACTTTTCTTCCGAATCGTTTTCGTTCAATCATACCTGGAACATCATCCCAGGTCCGAAATCTAGGTCACTCTAAAGCTTCATTTACCCCAGCACTTTCACTAAGTCTTATGCCGGTTTGTAAAATCCTTACAAAACACAGTATCCATCCCTCCATCACTAAATCTGCATTATAGAACGGCAGAACTGGTCAAAAGGACGGATTAGCCACGTGAAAAAAAAAACGGCATTTCGACCCTCAAAAAACTTTAAAAAAAATTCGAAACTCGAGAAACCACGGGCACGTATCGACTCGCGGTACGTTTTTGTTTTATTTTTTGAAACGCAAAAAAAGTAAATGGCTACCGGGAAGAAGGAAGTAACGTTCTCGTCGAGAACTTCCTTTTCTGGCTGTGTGATTTCGGCCGACATAGGGCTTTTATGGCCAAATGAAAGCGCGCTAGCGGGCGCTCGATGCAAAGAGGGTTTACAAAAAAAAAACAAAAAAAACAAAAAGACAAAAAAAAAAAACCCGCACCCGAAAATAGTATGTTCCTACAAAAGGGTGTCGATTGTTCACGACAATTCACTTCTCGCTAGGATAACAATAAATCACCAAATTCCATAAAAAGATTGCACCTGAGGTTACCCTCACTGCGCAGCATACTTCAAAATTACCGCAAGCCTCTTTTCTATTGAGAATTGATTACACAACCCCCCTCCCCCCTCCTCCCATGCCCGCCCATACCCACCAACCCCCCCCTCTCCCCAGCAAACCATACATACCTTATCCCAGACACACCTACTATAAAACTGGTGTGCTAAACTCTTGATTCAACAAACCACCACCATCCCCTTTCCGCCTTTCCCCAAAATCAACCCCTCTCCTTCCCCCCCATCCCCATCCCTATCCACTCCGCCCCCCACCTGTGTGAGGACCACAGATACCCATAGTCACATCTGTCTAATGGTACCGGACCTACGTCGTCTCCTCTCTCTCCTCCTCACTATTCCCCCCTTTACTCACTTACCGCAAGGACCCCCTTCCTCCCTCACATCTGAACACCCTCTTTCAAGCTCTTTTGCAAGTGTCCTCGGTATTCCACTGTGTGCCATTGAAGCGTGTTGGAGATCGGCGCCTGGTGGTGGGACGTCAAGGGACTTGACGACACGTGGTAAGAAGATTCAGAACGCTCGGCAACACAGCTGGGATCATGTCGCTCACCCCGGTTCCGCACCCAATCGGTGCGACACCCAGTGGCCCAAAAAACTCTACCACCGGGAGAGACTGTCCGACAGGGCAACCATTCCTGTACACATCACTGTATTAGCACCCACCCTCGCTGCATTGACATCAAGCACACAGAAATGGTTAAAATTCTTCATCCAAATCCCTACAAACCTTGTTTTTGCCAGAAATCCCCTGCCCTTCCTTCCTGCAGGACCCCCGGAAAACCAGGCAGCCACAAAAGCCCTCCTTTTTCCTTCCTGCAGCCCCAGAAAACTCGTTTTCTCCCGCCGCCGTAAATCCACTTATGAACTTTTGCAACGAGTTTGCGTCATCGGTACAACGGTCGCCTGACCCGGTCACTCGCGCGGACAGTGTTTTATGAATGGAAATGGATGCGCAGACCGGCCCCTTGTCCCAATCATGGGGAAAGTTGTCGCCGGGCTTGTATTCTGCCAGTGTATTTTTTCCACTGCCATAACGTGGCAGTACTTACTCACTTTCCAACCACTTTTTTTTTTTTTTTATATAGATTTTTTTTCCTCTAAAAACACTCTAACTCCAGGATTAAGGGAATCCCCTCCTTAAAGAACTCTAGGAACAGAGAGGAGTAATGGTCCATAGAAAAGTAAGGAATGAAAGAGTTAAAGAATCGCATGTCCCCTGCCCCTGTCCTGCATTACAACAGTACGATTGGGCTGAATAGATCAAACCTACTGCCCTAAGTTTCCCCCCCTCGCTGCTCTCCCAAATGGCCTTCTTTCCCAACGGACCCATGTCATCCAGTCCACAAAGTTATTGCTAAATACATCTCGTTCTTTGTTGTTGTGTGTTGTTGTCAACCATTGACTCCCGTGTACCACACGACCACACTGGTGGGCTTCAGGGGAGGGTGGGCTTCCTGGAGGCAAAACCCAACACTGCACTACACTATACCCAACACTACACTAACCATGCATTACTATTGGTAATGACTGCACACTAAACACCCATACAGCATTACACTACAACTGCACAACACCAAATTTGCATTTACAATATCCAACCACTACACAACACTGGTCACTACACTATACAACTCTACACTACAAAATGTCTATCCAGCCTGCTCTATAACACACTGTAACAACACCACACTACAACTGCATAACCTATACACCCTGCACTACAACTACAGGGGACGCTATACAACAACAACTGCACCTACACTAACACAATGCCTATCAACACTGCAAAACTACACTACACAACACCACCCTAACAACACTGCACAACGCTATACAACAACACAAATACACTACAACACAATGGCTATGCGAAAACTGTGCACTACTACACACACTCCGCAACACACCACCCTTCACTGCCCAACGCTATACAACACTGCACTACACACACAACACAACTATGCAACACTGCACAACACTACACAACACTGCACAACGCTATATACAACACTACCCCTAACAACACTGCACTAACATACACTACAACCACTACGCTACACTGCACAACACTACTACAACACACCACACTATTACCCAAACTGCACACACCGCTGTACAACCACTGCAACTACCACAACACAAACCACTACGCTATACTGAGGCACAACACTATACAACCTACTGCACACGTACACTACACAACACTTTATGCTTACACTGTACAACACACTATACAACACTACGCTATACTTACACAGCCGCTATACAACACTGCACTACACTATAAGAAGACCGACTACCCTACCCTGCACCAACACTGCGCTACACACTAACACAATTGCTATACAACACTTACATTGCACTACACTACACAACACTGCTTACACTATACAACACTACACTACATACACTGCACATTGCTATACAACACCGCCTAACACCTGCACTACACTATACCACACCACACTACAACCTGCACAACGCTATACAACCACTGCACACACCTGTACAACCCACACACAACACTCCAACTTGCCAGCATTGCCTATACAACACTGCACTACACTATACAACACTACACTACACTGCACAATGCTATACAACAACAACACGCAACATAACACTATACAACAACCACACTACAGCAAAGTGCACAACGCCTAATACAAACACTGCCTGCACCTACCTATACAACACCACACAATACTAGCTTGCACTACAGACTACACAACACTGCAACTACACAATACAACACCACACTACAAACTGCACAACGCTATACAACACTGGCCTACACTATAATAGCACTACACACAACACAGACCTACACTCACACTGTGACACTACTACATTGCACTACACTATACTAAAACTAAACTGCACACCATGCAAATCTGCACTACATCTATAACAACACTTGGGGGGGGGGCACTACACTATAATAACCTACAACAACATTCTGCAACAACACCTACACACTAGTTGACGAAGAAAACTAATATCTAAACATGAGCACACAATAGCCGTAGCAGCCTGCACTCACTACGATACAGCAACATTTAACACACAACACGGCACTACACTCTATGATACACACAACCACACATGTCTGTCACTACAACTACACTGGTGGCTACACTACACTATACTAAACTGCCACACCCTGCAACTGCAGCACTGCACTACACTATATAACATTACACACACCACTGCCCACTACTGCACTATACAACAAAAAATTACAATTACAACGCCGGCTCTAAAACTACACTTTATAAAACATTACAACCTTCACAACAAAAGAGCTCTACACTTCACAACAATATGCACAACACTGTACTATACCAGAACCATCCAAGATGTCCCCATAGTACTGGGGTTCATTACAGTTTAGGGGTGGTGATACAGTAAAAAACACAGTGTACCCACCATGTCATAGTACTGGGGTTCCGTACAGTTTGGGTGGTGGTGGTGGAATATACAGTACAGTTACAATACACAGTGTTTACCCACCATGTCATAGTACTGGGGTTCATTTACAGTTTTGGGGCGGGTGATAACAGTACAGTACAGTAAACATACAATACACAGTGTACCCCACCCGACCATGTCATAGTACTGGGGTTCATTACAGTTTCTGGGGGCGGTGATATCAGTACCAGTACAACGTACAATACACAGTGATGCCCCACCATGTTTGTATAGTACTGACATGTCATTACAATCACAGTTGGGGGCGGTGATACAGTAGCAGTACAGTACAATACACAGTGTGCCCACCATTGGTCATAAATACAAATACGCTGGGGTTAAAAAACATTAACAGTTGGGGGTGGGTGATAACAGAGAACAATACAGTATAGTACAAAATAAAACAAATACAAACACAGTACAAGAATACCACACATGAAACTATGAAATTACCCATGTTCAGTCCTAGTGCTATAAAAATGGGGTTTCATTTACAGTTGGGGGCGGTGGGCAATCTGCTGCTGGGGCTGCTGGCTGGTGGACAAGGTTCAGGGGATGCTACTCAGCACTTTTCTTCAGGAACTCACAGTCCCTGAAACATCCCCCGCCCACATCTCACAGTGTCATCTGATTCATCGCATTCTGGAAGACTCCACTATAACCGTATCTCCCCTTCCCTTTCATTCATAGCATCTCTTGTCATCGACATTCTGGAAGACTCCATCCCATATCTCCCCTGTCCCTTCATTCATTAGCAATCCTCTTCTCATTGGACATTCTGGACATGAACCTCCCATCCATCCCGTCTACTCCCCCTCCCTTCATTCATAGCCTCTCTTCTCATCGACATTTCTGGAATGACTACTCATCCCATATCTCCCCTTCCCTTCATTCATAGCATTCTCTTGTCACGACATTCTGGGAAGGCCCCCTCTATCCATTTTATTTTTTTTCCCTTACCTTTATTCAGCCCTCTACCAGGTATTTTTCCCTTACCTTTATCCAGCCCTCTATCCAGTATTTTTCCTTACCTTTATTCACAACATCCCAAAAAGTAGCCTCTCCTCATGCACTCTAGAAAGCCATCATTTCTTTTCCCGAATGTGCCCCTTAACCTTTAAAATTCCTCAACATCCAAACGTCTGGTCCTGTCCACTTTCCCCCCCCCCCCCCCACCAGTTTTGGAACACCCACACATCTCCTAATTCTACCCCTTCATTTGGACTAACTGTGCCCATCTCCCCTTCCGGCTTTATTGTTGGAAACACCCCAAGGGCCCCATTCCACATCCCATTACCCCTCCATTTGCCTCATCAAGTGTCCCACCTGTAGGCTGACCCTCAGTTGGCCAGATCAGAAATTCAACTGGTATATGTAATGTGGAAAGAGTGATCAGCTGTGTTACAAAGTTTTTTTTTTATGGTTTTTGTTATTGTTTGTCTCATGTGGGGCCCCCTCTAACCTCCGATTTTTTTTTCCACTTTTTTTGAAAAAAAAATGTTCTTTTTTTTTTTTTTTTTTTTTAGTGGCGCCTCCATCCACCCTCCTCGGTTTTGCAACTGTTTTTTTCCTTTGAAGACTCACACACCATGAACCAGTCTGGTGTGTACACTTAATGTATGGACATTTCGCTCTGCTGTTTTAGTGTTTTTTTTATGTTATCATATAAGCTGTCTGGGTTCGTGTTTTTGTTCTACATGTTTTTGTGTGCCGACACTTTTGGGTTTTGGTGCATTTACCACCTCACACCAAAAGAAATAAGCAAAAAGAACGACGACTATTACACTACTTATAAAATAGATACACTGTATTCACCTGATACCGTATAGATATATAATCCTGTATAATAGACGTCATATAGATACATATTTATCTACCTATCTGCTATATATATATATTATATATATAGATATAATAAGGCAGAGGAGTCAATTACCACTTTTCCCGCGGTCACTGAGAGAAACACTCAGGTTTCGAAATACCCGGTATCTGACCAGAGTTATATGTTAGTGAGCTTCCTCCCCATTGGAGAATGTCCCTCCCCCCTTTGGAGACTATAAAGCTTGCTGAAGATTCTTTTGAGAAGCATTTATTATTCCCATTCACCCATTCACCCACTCAGCCCACATACTGTTTAGTTAGGCAGAATGATCTACCACCTAACCTATTGATCTGAAATGCTTATCAACCCCCCCTATTTTCTACAATCCTAAAGACATAAGAGCAAGCTTTGTTTATAAGGCAATATTATAAGATATATTACAACTTATCGTATGTGTGTGTGTGTGTGTGTGTCCGGGATGTGTGTGTTGTGTGTTGTGGTGTGGACAGACAGACAACAGAGCCGACGTCGTACAACACACACAGTCACAAAACCGCACCACTGTGACTCACATAGCCCATGCCCCGACTGGGCCATCCGTAAGTCGCAAGAGAGATGCCTGGTCGATGGCTTTTTGTTGGCGTTCATGGCATCTATTATACATCAACCTGGTGGGTGCTCCACACAGCCTCTGCCACATCAGGCTACTTTTTCTCTCTGTCAGTGGTGCGGCCGGTGGTTGCTGGTCGTTGACAGGAGGCGGGGGGGTCCACACGGGAAAGGTGTGTGGAGGCAACAGAAAGTACTTTTTTGTTCGCACTAAGGCTTCTGTAACTTACAGAAACACACTAACTACTACACACAAAGCCTTTATTACAACATACTACACATATCAATCTCTCCAAAGGGCTCTGTAACTGAGAGTGCCACTTATACCCCATAAAGCGCTGTAATTCACAGACTAACCACATCCACAAGGTGCCTAGTAACTTACAGATTCACTATCCCACAAAGGCGCTGTTAATCACATAATGCACTTATCCCATAAGGCGCTCAGCTACAGAATCCCACAATCAACAAAGCCTGTAACTGACGTAAACCCACTATCACACATATAGAAGAACAGTCCCATATAATTTTTATCATGGGAAATTACTGTCAAAC
>JADBJO010010614.1:127500-139557 GCA_016801955.1 Conus betulinus | reverse complement strand
AGGACTTCATATATCGTTGATTTGTTGTGTTGTTGTTGGCTATGAAGGACTTCATATATCGTTGATTTGTTGTTGTTGTTGTTGGCTCTGAAGGACTTCACGTATGTTGATTTGTTGTTGTTGTTGTTGTTGTTGTTGTTGTTGGTTCTGAAGGACTTCATATGTCGTTGATTTGTTATTTTTGTTGTTGACTCTGAAGGACTTCATGTATGTTTGATTTGCTGTTGTTGTTGTTGTTGGCTCTGAAGGACTTAATATATCGTTGATTTGTTGTTGTTGTTGTTGTTGTTGGCTCTGAAGGACTTCCTATATCGTTGATTTGTTGTTGTTGTTGGCTGATTGAAGGACTTCATGTATGTTGATTTTGTTGTTATGTTGTTGTTGTTGTTTGTTGTTGTTGGTTCTGAAGGACTTCATATATCGTTGATTTGTTATTTTTGTTGTTGGCTCTGAAAGACTTCATGTATGTTGATTTGTTGTTGTTGTTGTTGATGATGTTGTTGGTTCTGAAGGACTTCATATATCGTTGATTGTGTTGTTGTTGTTGTTGGCCCTGAAGGACTTCATATATCGTTGATTTGTTATTGTTGTTGTTGGCTATGAAGGACTTCATATATCGTTGATTGTTGTTGTTGTTGTTGTTGTGGCTCTGAAGGACTTTCACATATCGTTGATTTATTGTTGTTGTTGTTGTTGGCTCTGAAGGACTTCATATATCGTTGATTTGGTGGTGGTGGTGGTGGTGGTTGATGGTGGTGGTAGTGGCTCTGAAGGACTTCATGTATCGTTGATTTGTTTGTTGTTGTTGTTGTTGTTGTTGGCTCTGAAGGACTTCAAGTATGTTGATTTGTTTGTTGTTGTTGTTGTCTCTGAAAGACTTCATATATCGTTGAGTTGTTGTTGTTGTGTTGTTGGCTCTGAAGGACTTCATATATCGCTGATTTGTTGTTGTTGTTGTTTGTTGTTGTCTCTGAAGGACTTCAAGTATGTTGATTTGTTGTTGTTGTTGTTGTTGTCTCTGAAGGACTTCACATATCGTTGATTTGTTGTTGTTGTTGTTGTTGTTGGCTCTGAAGGACTTCAAGTATGTTGATTTGTTATTGTTGTTGTTGTCTCTGAAGGACTTCATATATCGTTGATTTGTCGTTGTTGTTGTTGTTGTTGTTGTTGTTGTTGCTCTGAAGGACGTCATGTATCGTTGATTTGTTGTTGTTGGTGGTGGTGGTGGTGTTGCCTCTAAAGGACTTCATATATCGTTGATTTGTTGTTGCTGTTGTTGGCTCTGAAGGACATCATATATCGTTGATTTGTTGTTGTTGTTGTTGTTGTTGTTGTTGTTGTTGTCATTGTTATTGGCTCTGAAGAGACTTCATGTATCGTTGATTTGTTGTTGTTGTTGTTGTGGCTCTGAATGACTTCATATATCGTAGATTTGTTGTTGTTGTTGGCTCTGAAGAACTTCATATGTCGGTGATTTGTTGTTGTTGTTTTTAATCACGTACTGTCTATTTCATACCGTCTCAGGTTGTGAAACAGTATCACAAATATCTTGCCAAACGTATGTCAGTGTGTCTACCAGTGTGTGTGTGTGTGTGTGTGTGTGTGTGTGTGTGTTGTGTGTGTGTGCGTGCGTGCGTGCGTGCGTGCGTGCGTGCGTGTGTGTGTGTATGTGTTTGAGTGTGTGTATGTGTGTGTGTGTGTGTGTGTGTGAGAGAGAGAGAGAGAGAGAGAGAGAGAGAGACAGACAGACAGACAGACAGACAGACAGACACAAACAGACAGACAGGCAGACAGAGGGAATAATGTGTTTGTATGCATAGGTGTGCGCGCGTGTGTGCATCTGCATGCACGAACGCATGACGTATACAGACAGGAGGAGATGTCGGTGTTGTAGAAGTTTTAATCCCCCTTCAAAGTTTCCCACCCGTAAGTCTGCATGCCTTGTAAACATGGCTAGCTTTTGTGTAACTTGGAAGAAAACAGATAAGGGATTAGGCTAAGTAAAGCTTTCATGGTGGTTTGGAGAAAACAGTGGAAACTTTAACTTAGTCCTTCTCTATGCATGTTGTTTACAGCCAAACCGACCGTGAAGGCCCATCCAGACTGCAAGCCGGCGAAAGCACAGTCCTGTACAGCACTTAAGATGCTGCCATTCTAAAGAAAGTCAAGTCGTTAGTGAGAAGACAAGGCTTAAAAGAAGTCCATAACCAACTACGTTCAATTCAATCGTCAAGTCGTTAATGAAAAGACAGTGCTTAAAGGAAGTCTATAATCAGCTACGTTCAATTTAATCGTCAAGTCGTCAACGAGAAGACCAAGCCTAAAAGAAGTCTATACCGACTACGTTCAATTCAATCGTCAAGTCGTAGTGAAAAGACAAGGCCTAAAAGAAGTCTATGCCCAGCTACGTTCAATTCAATCGTCAAGTCGTTAGTGAAAAGACAAGGCCTAAAAGAAGTCTATGCCCAGCTACGTTCAATTCAATCGTCAAGTTGTTAGTGGAAAGAAAGGTCTAAAAGAAGTCCGTAATCAACTACGTTCAATTCAATCTCCATAAACCATTTCAGAGAACTGATGAATGACAGATAAACAGATCTGTATAGCAAACAATCCATTCGTGTGGTGTGGGGGGGGGTCTGGGGGGGGTGCGTGCGTTTGACAAAGTGCGTAAGGTCTTACGAAACAATTCATTCGTGTGTGAGTAGAGTCTGCGAGAGAGTGCGAGAGTGATGAGTGCGAGAGAGTGAGTGTGAGAGAGTGTGTGAGACAGTGTGTGTGTGTGTGTGTGTGTGTGTGTGTGTGTGTGTGTGTGTGTGTGTGTGTCAGACATGGCCATGTGTGTGTGATGATGGCCATGTGGATATCTTCTCCTTGCAAGACCAGTTATAAAGTAACGAAAATTTAATGAACAAAAATCACCCAGACAGAAAAATTACAGAGTATATTAGTACTAAAACATGACGCATGTTTTCTCAGTATGTAATCCCCGCCCTGCAAGATAGTCCGTCTGCATAAAATAACTTAGACTCATAAAGTTCCTGGAAATCTCAGCATGATGCCTCACAGCATCTCCGCCTTCTCAAGGTCTGACATGCCGTTTTTTTGAACCCAAACTACCATTTCTGAAAATGACTAGACTGGAATGTACCACCCAGTGCCAGAGTAGCAACATCTACAGGTCACAGCAAAATCTTGAAAACTCCAAGCAAACACACCTGTTCAACGTTTCCAGTCTATTGGCTTAAAATTCAATTATCCTCTCAGGCATCTCATAATTCTATCATTCATAAATGATCATAGTAAAATTCCTAAAGGTTAATGTTATCCTATGGTAACCCCTTTTCCAGACCAGCTAAACTTTTCTTATCCTTTAATTTGCTGATAAGCTGTTGCAGGCAATGGGCCTCTGGTACCATTCTCCATCAAGTGAATGTGAGCTTATTACATTTTCAGTCAATAAATATACGATCGAATGAGATCATTGTAAATCCCTGTAACAGTTTGCCTGTAGGAATGTCTTGAACACAAATTCCTTGACAACCCGATCAGAAATGTTCCCAGATTCATAACTTGTATCTAACATACTTTGTGAATCTGTGAACAGTTTACATTTTTTTTTCCAATTACACCATTTTATCAATACAAATGTTCTGCGTAAGAAAAAGGGATAGTGTTGATTACGCTTTATTTAGACGGACGCTGGTTTTCACGACTGAAAGCAAGAGCAAACGAAACATATAGATTACGCAATATAAAGAAGGGTTTGTGTGCTTTAAAGTTGATCAGCAAAATCAAGCAAAGGTCACGTCAAAGAATTATGAAAAAAAAAACTACATCGAATAAGACAACATTGAATTATATTATACACTTCCCTTGAAAATACTGAAATCCACCCATAAAAAGCAACATTGATTTGATGTGCCTGCATGAGGAGAGAAGATCTAATAATAAATTTCAAATCTAAAGGACAAGAAATGACGACGTTCGTGATTTCCGTAATCCCAGACTGAACAAGCTGTACGTGATCCTGTACGTTCTTCTTTCTTTCCACTGAGCATATAAACTAGCGCTTAAATCACTGATTGCATTTCCCGGTAGAATATTTCAGCACGTGCATCCTCTGAAGTAAAATAAAATCTACAAGAAGACACCGAGTGTGTTTCTCTCTATAACAAAACTGCAGGTAATATGACAATCCTTCTCTTTATAGACATATCATACATGCAGCTGCGTTCCATCTTCATATGATGTCATGCTCTTTTCATGGAAATGCACACCGGTCTTCACAGCTGCACCGCATAATAGCGGTATGATGCACGCCATTGGGTCCAGTTTGAGTCGAATCTGATACAAGCCTACGACGAGGTTCAAAAGGAAGCATAAAGTATGTTTCATCGCCCACTTGCACTCAAGTGCCATCTTGGAGCTGTCAGAGCGACATTGCAATTCATCGGCGCTTGAATCCTTGACAGCGATTGGAGACAATCCTGGGGGAACTATTGTCCTCCATTCCGAGCACCAATGAAACACCAAGGAATCCCTAAAGCCTCAGGATCTGATCAGACCAGAAAAACCCATCTCCTTTCCTGGGAAAACGAGACAGGTTTCATTACCGTAGAGACAAATTCTCATCCACTTGGAATGCTGTTAGACAGAACGAGAGCAGGGAGGATAGGAAAAGAAAGGGATAGAAACAGAAGGGAGGGATAGAAACATGATGAGACGGAAACAAAATGGAAATAAACAGAAACATAGCAGAGAGACAGAATAATGACCAGACAGAAACAAAGAGCCAGACATAGACACAGAAAAGCATGCAGAGACAGAGAGTCAGAGACAAAGAGAGAGAAAGAAGGAGACAGACAGACAGACAGATAAAAAAAAATATAGGATGTGGAACCAGCGACACAGTGAAAGGTAAACACAGATGCAGCAGGGGGGGGGGGGGGGGGGGGGGGGGGGGGGGGATATATGACAGACAGGACTAGACGACCAGAGAAGCCAAGGAAAGAAAATGAGACATTACGGTATGTGAAGTTTTGCTTTTAATCTTCATCACAAAAGCTAGCAGCTGAGCATGGATTATCTCTTTAGTGGAGGTTTTTTCCCCGTTGTCTGTCTTTTTCTGTCAAAAAAAAAACGGGGGCTATGGCTGAGAGGTAAGGGAAGAGAGGGTGGGGGGTGGGGGCTACTTATGGGTAAGATAGGAATTACACTCAAGAGAGAAGAGCTCTTCAGGCGCAAAAATACAAGCTACAGGGAATCTTGCTTGAGAAGTAGCTAATTAGATCATTAACCATTGTCACTGATGACGACAATCGCTTGCCCACCTCCATAAAAGTCGCGTGTTATTCCATGATCAACGTTCCTTTGGGCACTTAGGTAAGTGTGTGAAGACCACAAATAGGTAAGTGTTTGAAGGACCAAATTACAGTTTTGACCACTCCCACCCCCCTCCTCTGCCTCCCCTCTTATTCCTCGTACCCCCATATTCTAGTCTACCCTCTTTCCAAGTATTTCTGACATCTCAAGGAGATAATGGTTCCATCCCATCCATCCACACACACACACACACACACACACACACACATACACCCCACACACATACACATATATATACATATATTACATACCCCCCATATATATATATATATATGTGTATATATGTGTGTATGTGTGTATATGTATATATATATCGTATATGTATGTGTGTGTGTGTGTGTGTGTGTGTGTGTGTGTGTGTGTGTGTGTGTGTGTGTATTCCATGCCCCCACCCCCTTCGTACTCTCTTTCCCAACCAATGACAAAACAATCGAATGATACAAAAAAACTATAAACAGACTGTGCACTCATTATGAAAACAGGATCAGTGAAAGAGAACGCCAAGATCTGCTCTTGCTCAAAGAAGAATGGAGGGAGGGAGGGGCAAAAGGAAATGACAGAGGAAAAATGGGGAAAAAAAAACAATAGAAAAGTAGGCAAACATAAGCAAACACATACATACAGACAGATGTACATACATTCACACATACATTCTTATACGCAATCACGCACGCGCACATCATGCATGCATATATATATATATATATATATATATATATATATATATATATATATATATATATATACACAGACAGACAGACAGACAGACACGGACAGACAGACATAATACAGCCAGACATTCGTACGTATGCACGTACCTACGTATGTACATAAAGACGATGGAGCAGAAAAAAGAACAATTACCAAAAACCAACAGACAGGAAATGGGTGATGCAAAGAAAATGACAAGACCACTCATAGCACTCCGAAGACACCTTCAAAACAAGGGAAAGAAGAAGACTCTCAGCCACAGATCGTCCAGCAGGGAACCCAATCACACTCTGGAACCACCCTCAGAGAAACCGCTTCGCCGCCACACGCAGCCCTTCCTGCCAGCCATCCCCTCGTTTTCCTGGAGGACCCTGGACGTGCAGTCCCGCCTGCCCTGTGATCGTTCTCTTCCCTGTCTCTGCGCCTCCCACGTCGCCCTTCTCTCCTCCCCTGCCGGACCTTCCCCTGGGCTTGACCCCTCTCACAGTCTCCAGTTTCTCTTGGGCCACGGAGGTAGAAGTCATTGGCAGACACAATCAATTCCCCGACACCTTAAATGTTTACTTGTCATTGGTCTGAAGTATGGTCCAGTCGGATTCTAGTCTAGTGTATCCTCTAGTCCCCCCCACCCCCCACCCCCCCCCACCCCCCATGCCACTGGTCTGGTATGTCCAATCACTACCAGTTCCAAAAACATCTTCTTCTATCATTTACAAAAGATAAAGTGACGTCACCTCACCCACCCCCAGTTTCACACGGAGACGAAGAATGACACATAGTGGGCACCTGAGGGAAAGAAAGTCAAACGAAAAACATGGGAGAAATTGTGCACTTTTACATAGTTCTCTGAAGAATGACATCAGTCGCCACGAAAAAAGAATGAATAATGCACCATGTCTAAATACAGCATAGTCAACAACAGAGAAAAAAAAGGAAGAAAGAAAGGAAGAAGAATGAATAATGCACCTTGTGTCAATACAGCAGAGTCAGCAATAGAGCAAAAGAAGGAAAGAGGAAGGAAGGAAGAAGAATGAAGAATACACCATGTGTCAGTACAGCATAGTCAACAATAGAGTAAAAGAAGGGAAGAAATGAAGAAGACAATATGCAGCAATAAAGAAAGGAATCAGACTAAACGTGGGAGAGAAAGAAAACATAAACGGCAAATCAAATTAATGTAAAAAATAAACGAGAGAAAAAAAAATGTTAAAGCAGAAAAATGAAACAATGAAAATGTCTTGACATGCGCATGCAAAAATGAAAGTGAAAAGAAAAATCACAACAGCGACAATTAAAGAATTACAGGAAACTAACAGTATAGCAGGTAAAAAAAAAAACTCTGACAGACACAAGAACGCTACAGCAAAGTGAAAATTATTGGTTCGACTTTCAGTCCCATCACGACGCAGATCATCACCGAGTAACAAACCTATCATGGTCAACCTGCTGTCACAAAACCTGTTCCGCGAAGCACAAGTTGCTCCGCGAAGCATACATCATATTCCCGTGTGTCCTGTGCCCCCAGTCTATATACTCCACCGGTCTTTTTTTTTCATCTGTCCATCTTCCACATGCTCTTCCCTTTCCCCCTGGGTGACAAAGGATCTGACCAGTTCGGCGGTCTGTCCTGTCTCTTACAATGCAGATAATGAATCAGGACCATGGCCTCAGGGTACGTAAGGGAGGGGGAGGAGTCGTGATGTCTGGATAAGGCCATTGAAAAAATGGAGAGAACTTCACTCCTCGCTTTTAGGTTGAGGTAGTCTCTGTGTATTTACGTGCACGAATGTGCACTCAACACAAGTGCTCAAGCGCCCATAGGGCAAAAACACTCATGCGCGCGTCCTTTTTCAGATCCGCAAACCAAGCTGAAACAATAGTTTTTGGATGGCCCAAAAGCACTTGAAAGAACGCTTAACATGGGTGTGCGTCCGCAGTGTGCACGGGTTTTTTGTTCACCAAGGCTGAGGGGGGGGGGGGGGGGGGGATGCACAATGTAAAGCATGTGAATCTCAACCTATCCAACTCCACTCCACCCCTGCTGACAACTGCCAATCAAATCATACCCTTCATCGTCTGACTGCCCACCTACCCCCCCCCCCCCCCCCTCCTCTCTCTCTCTCTCTCTCTCTCTCTCTCTCTCTCTCTCTCTCTCTACCATTTCAAAGACAGCTTCTTGGCATCAAATCTGAAGATTGATTTTGTAGAAAATCTACTAACTTATTTTCACTCCTTTCACATTTCGAGATCGTTGGTGATTTGCACTCTGAATTTTCCGCGTCTTTCCGCGTACAGCCTTCTTCCGGCGTGTCCGTTCCATGTGGTCTGTGGATCTGTTCATCAAGTACTCTCTCTCTCTCTCTCTCTCTCTCTCTCTCTCTCTCATCGTCCTATTTTTTCTTCACTCGACATCCTTCTGACTGAAGAGAAAGACAGAGAAGAAGTACAGAAAGTAGGCACGTTAAAAATGTCCCTTTTGAAAAAAAAAAAAAAAAAAAAGGGGGGGGGGGGGGGGGGGCAGCAAGGACGCAAGGAAGGGCAAAACGAACCGAAAAAAAAAAAAGGAATTCTTGCCCGATGTCAGTGGAGTCTTGCTTATGCTTGATTGACTGAAGAACGGAAGAAAAGTTGGGTGGACGAGACACAACGAGAAAGCAAAGAAAGTTAAAAGTCCATTTGGACCATGTCTCTCGACTAAAGAATAAAACCTGTGGGACAGAACCAACAACGGACTTTCCTTAAGTTCTCAACTTACGCCTGCCTTCCTCTTCTCCTCTGGGGGACCCTTGACAAAGAGACTGATTGACGAGACTCCGTGAAATGCACGAAGACTTACAATACGGGTACAATTTTTTACGTCTCGCTATCAAGTTCTGCTGAATGGACAAAAGGCAGACAGAAAGATCTGCAAGATCAGACAACACTGACACGAGACAGACAGGATCGAGCGCAAAGAAGCCACGCGGGAACCTGGAGAGAGACAAAAAGACTGAGAGAGAGAGAGAGAGAGAGAGAGAGAGAGAGACAGAGAGAGAGAGAGAGAGAGAGAGAGAGAGAGAGGAGAAAGGAGGAGAAGGAGGAGAAGGAGATGGAGGAGAGAAGAAAAGGAAAGACAGAGAGGACAGAATCTGAGAGAGAAAATATTAGAAACGAGCATGCCAATAAAGCATGCCATCATCGTCGAGGCCCCTAAGGGGGAAAAAACTCCAACGAAAAGAAAAGCGAATTTCCGAGCACACAAAACAAATAAAACCTAGCTAGAGAGCCATCCAATCAAAGCGCATCCCGGGACATCAATGAAAATCAGAGCCAATCACTGAGCATTGCCTGTAGTCACGTGACTGTTCCACAAAGCAGTCTGTCGCCGTGGGCTAGTCATCGCTGTTGATGTTCTGTCATAGCTTACTGTCTCCATCCTACCATTCTCATAGAGAGAGAGAGAGAGAGAGAAGACGGGCTGGAAGGGCAGGGCATAAAAAAGGTGGGGTTGGGGGGGTAGGAAGGAGAGAGAGGGGAGAAAGAGAAAAATACGTGTTCAGACTATCAGTCAATAAGTGAAAAACAGGACAAGGAATTTTAAGAATAATACGGGATTTTTGTGGAATAAACTCGGTGGCTTGAATGAATTGAGAACGAATAAAGAACAAGAAACGATGCACAAAATGAAACAAAGGAAACCAGAAGTGTTAAAGAAAGAAGAGACACCAGAAAAGAAATTAATTTAGGAAAGAAGGAAAACGGATGGAAAAGGGAAGCAAAGAGCGAAAGAATGAGGAGACAGACGAACAGTCGTAGGGACAAATAAACAGAGGAAGAATGGAATGAAAACAAAAGAGAACCAAGGAAAGAAGGAAGAATATTCCAGGAAGTTTCAACAATAACACGTTTGTAGGACGTACCTTCCAATTTCCACAGTTTCAGAACTCAGAACTAAGGTCAACTTCATTATTTTCGCCAAAACACGTCGTAACACCAGCATCTTTTCACTGAAGCTTTAATATCTGTCCACTTTAAATGTTTAGGTGGTACACTTCCGTATTTTAGACCATCCAGATAGATATATTGATATTGAGAGAGAGAGAGAGAGAGAGAGAGAGAGAGAGAGAGAGTGTGTGTGTGTGTGTGTGTGTGTGTCACCGTACTGCATCTCTCTCTCTCTCTCTCTCTCTCTCTCTCTCTCTCTCTCTTAGAATTTTTTTCTAAAGAAGACAAGTCACAACACAACCAGTGGACTTCCTACATAGTATATTCTGAGAAAAAAAGGAAACAGGAGTCGCATGTACATCCTCGGCTGAAGACTAAACATCCTGATGTCCTCGTCACACTGTCACAGCAGTCTACTGTTAATACGTATCCTGATTCCGTTTCTGTGCACTACCCAGTAGATCTGAACATCAGACATTGGCATCTGACAGGGTATCAACACTTTTGTTATGGAAACTTTGTCCCCTTGCAGAATCAAGAACCGTGCTGATCTTTGCAAAGACTGGCTCCTGTTTGTGATATGCTGCCTAAGAATACGTCACGGGTGATTTATTAAACCAGTACGCAATACAAAGTATTGTCCATCGATTTTCTATTTCATTAGACAACTGTATAAACAGCGTTCAAAGACGCAAATCGTCTGTATCCTATTCTTTTCTTTTTTTTCCTAAGGTGAAGATGTTTTGTGTATGTCATTAGTGATTCGTACTGTTATTGACAAAATTTAATAGAAGTGTTTCTAGATCATATGCAGGCTTGAATTGTTTTAGGTTCTGGATGCGGTCATGTCACACATGTAGAATGATAACAGGCGTTAATCGTTACGGCAAAGTAGACACAATCATCAGTTTCATACCCACCAGGAATACCAGTCAACCATGTGTTGTATTGTAATTGACCGTGTCGTTCGCATACGCCAGAGTGGCTTTACGTCACGGAGTCTGCTTCGTTGCGCGCACCTAATTTTCCTGATCGAGAGTAAACATTCCGTCATTTCTTCCTATCAAGAGCAGGACACAAATCATTTTGGGTGCATAGGTTAAAAATATGGCTGAACATGATTCACAAAGATTTCCTTTAATGCTAGTTCTTAATCACATCATCTATCTTATTTGTGTGGAAGGCGAAGACAAATGCTATGGGGAAGAAGAGACTGTTTAAACTTTCATCTTAGTTGTTGATCTTTGTCTTTTTATTCATAGACATGAATGTACATGCTGGACTACATGTTCTCGCCGAATTCTTGCTGTGGGTAGAAAGATCAATCAACATTCACACGTTATGAAACCACAACGGAATGAGCGCTGATGAAGATCTGGTCTGTTTTAAAATGGAGTGACTGCAGAATGAATTTTAAGAATGATTCTTCGTGATCCGCCAAAAACAAGGACACACAAATAACAACACAAAACATGATGCGTTTCGACCTCTCGGATCTTCTCAGTTAAAAAGAAAGAACTTTATTGTGAAAAATATTCTTGTGTTTATATAAACAGTGTCCTCAACGTCAGCAAAGTGTGTTGTATGTGCCACTCGTGACTGGTCATCCTTCTGTACAGTGGCCATGAGGTATGTCTGTTTCAAAAGGGGTGGAAACTGATGAAGATGTGGTCACTCCTGCGTACAGTGACCATCAGGTTGGCGGCACTTCCCTTCAAATTAACCGTCCGGTCCCCTTACGAAGGGCCAGACCTTACTTAGTAGTCATCCTAAGAGCGGTATAACCAGTAATATACACCATGGTTCACTGTCCACTGCCCACTTCAGTGGAAGAGATACTTTAGTGTGGTTCTAAACTGAAGTGTTAATAACTCAGCCTTGATCCACAACGATCGTCGTATCCGTTGCTCCAAACCAAAAGGGAAGTAACTCTAACACGTTGTCAGGCAAAACAAGAAAAAACACAACCTTAAAGTCTTAGGCGAAACTGGATGGTGTTGCTACAATATAATGCTGATTTGTCACAGGGTCTGGGATACG
>JADBJO010010614.1:115000-120000 GCA_016801955.1 Conus betulinus | reverse complement strand
GTGGTCCAGGAGAGCAGAGATTCGTTCTCTTCCTTCCAATCAGAAGGCATTACTAGCTTTTGCTTTTTGGGGGGAAATGATGGCTGATATCGATAGAATTTTTTCCTTTTCAACTCTTAGCCCTTAAACATTACATTTACATTGTTTGTACTGAAGACGAAGCGATTTTAAGTGGGAATAAGCTGAATACAAATGTGTTTAAAGTTCAGTTTAGTTTCTTGTCCTGCTTCTTTTGTATGGGTATGAATATGAATGTTGGGCTACATGATTCACAAAATTCTGTTAATTTTCCCATGGTAGAATGAGACATCAAAACACACTGGTTGCCAGATGACGAGAGAACTAAGGCTGAGAAAGATCTGGTCACTCCTTAATACAATGATCGCTAGACTGGTCAATTTCCCCAGGAATGAGATAAAGACCTGATCGTTCATGGTGATAGTCACAATCACGTCGGCTCAGCCAGTAAAGGAGTGACCAATGAAGATTCGATTACGTCCACGTATGCTGACCGTCAGGCTGGTGATACCGTCTCTCTTGTGGGGCCTGGCGCTCAGCAAGTGGTCAAGCCAAACATCGTATAATCCATCACACGGACCACTGACACTTAACCACTTGAGAGGGCAATTAGATAGTGCTAATCTTCAATAGGTTCGGGCGTACAGATATCCACTTTTGATGCCAAGCTTGCGTGAGACGTTTTGTGGTCATTTCAGCTCTCTCTCTCTCTCTCTCTCTCTCTCTCCTCCTCTCTCTCTCTCTCTCCTCTCAAGCTCTCTCTCGTCTCTCTCTCTCTCCTCTCTTCTCTCTCTCTCTCTCTCTCTCTCTCTCTCTCACACAGACCAAAAATCGATGCGCTTTTGTTGTGGTCTGTATTTTGTGTTCGTTGGTGTCTTTTTTTCTGAAAGTCTAGCCCCACAGCCAGAACTAACAACTTGTTTACATAATCTTACTATAAAATGGTGACCTTGTAATCCATTCACTGGTAGGCTAGACGTCCTCAAATCCTCTTGAGACTGACTGAAAGATCTCACAGTCTGGTGCCAACACAAATCCTGATTCACAGCAACATTCACTTGCTCTCCTAATGTAACGTGTGGATCAACACTGACAGCATGAAAAAAGGAAAGAACCGCCATTCACGAGGCATTCATTCTGTTCCAAACTACAAACCACGCTAAGCGTGTCTATCACTGATAGTCAGAAGTGTAGACTGCTGAACATACTTAGGGTGAAAGGGCATGTTATAGAGCGCACATTCACCCTGAACACGCTGGGGTGAAAGGGCATGTTATAGAGCGCACATTCTAGGACTTGGTCTTGGGTGAAAGGGTATGTTAATTCTGTGACTTGGTCTAGGGTGAAAGGGCATGTTATAGAGAGCACATTCACCCTGAACACGCCTGGGGTGAAAGGGCATGTTATAGAGCGCACATTCTAGGACTTGGTCTAGGGGTGAAAGGGCATGTTATAGAGAGCACATTCACCCTGAACACGCCTGGGGTGAAAGGGCATGTTATAGAGCGCACATTCTAGGACTTGGTCTAGGGTGAAGGGCATGTTATAGAGCGTATAGAGCGCTCACATTCTCTCTCTCTCTCTCTCTCTCTCTCTCTCTCTCTCTCTCTCTCTCTCTCTCTCTCTGACATTATTTGGAGTTCACTTAAAGATATTGACACCAGAACCAGAAACCCTTTTAACCATCTCATTATCATACACTGTTGGCGTCATAAGCCCTTCGCAGGCGTGAAAGACATCTGTAATCCTCTTGAGGCCACCGCGAATGTCTGCTGCCGACACCAATCCTGATTCATGGCTGCGGTTATCTGCTCTTCTAAATGGGTCTGAAGGCACAGCGGTGACGGCGAAAAGAACGTGAAATGTGATCTGCTAAAAACGCCATCCTCCTGTGGGACTTACGTTACACAGATCCTTCCCATTACTGACACTTGTTGGAGACATGCCCTGAATGAAAATGTCTGGGCGAAGATACTGAGACCACACCTGACAATTTCTTATAGATTCGCATAGCGGCCATTTCCTTTGTAAATCAGTAACGAGTAGAAAAAGAGGGATATATGGTCTTCCTGACAGTGATGACAGTGAAGTGCAGTATGCTAGATGTAACTGCTGAGTGTAGGAAGAACACAATAAACAGCTTGACAGTACAATGCCAGGGAAGAAACCCCCCCTCAGACAAGAGTTTCAGCCCTGAATAATTTACACTCCCAGGGTCCAGACCGTATCAAGGGGGCCGGAATAGCTCAGTTGGTAGAGCGCGCCGGACTCGTGATCTGAGGTTACGGGTTCGAATTTCGGTACAGGGGGATTTTTCCCTCGGAGTTAACATTGGTTCTGACTCCATTCCCCATACAGTCCTTCGAATGAGACTATAAACCAAGGATCCGTGTGTGAACGCACGCATAACATCTTGCACACACGTAAAATCCCATCACCAACTTTCGGAAGAGAAGGCCAGTTCGGCTGTTAGTATGGATGACACGTTAGCATGCACCCTGCGTGAGAGATTGAAAGAATGGAGGAAGTAAGGAAACTGAGTGAACGATATTGAACGATATTGACTGGATGACACGGGAAATGACTGAATGAAGCGCCAGCTGGCAGCCCTTCAGTCGGCACTACCCAGTTAGACAGCCCGTTGTGTAAACGAGTGTGTTGATTTGTAAAGCGCTTAGAGCTTGGTGTCTAGCCGAGAATAGGCGCTATATAAGTATTCATTGTATGTATGACTCCTTGAAGTCTTTCTACTGTCAGATTGTCTTTTCCTGGCGCTGTCTGGATTCGAAGCGACAACTTCCAGATGGGCATCTTTGTTGTGGGACACTTAATTGAAGTCAGTGTGGGGTTGTCGTATCTTGTCTGTCCAGTGATCAAGCCAAAAGGAAAAAAGCTTTGGAATAAAGTCCGTGGGTGGAGGAGCCATTTCAACACACAATCCTGTCGCTAGTAGTATTATTGTTGTTGTTTTGTGTGCAACGTCTTGCTGTCGCTATAAGTATTATTGTTGTTGTTTTGTGTCCAACGTCTTGCTAACGTATTAGTATTATTGTTGTTGTTTTGTGTCCAACGTCTTGCTAACGTATTAGTATTATTGTTGTTGTTTTGTGTGCAACGTCTTGCGGTCGCTATCAGTATTATTGTTGTAGTAGTTTTGTGTGCAACGTCTTGCTGTCGCTAGTAGTATTATTGTTGTTGTTTTTTGTGTGCAACGTCTTGCTGTCGCTATTAGTATATTGTTGTTGTTTTGTGTGCAACGTCTTGTTGTCGCTATTAGTATCATTGTTGTTGTTTTGTGTGCAACGTTTTGCTGTCGGTATCAGTATTATTGTTGTTGTTTTGTGTGCAACGTCTTGCTAACGCATTAGTATTATTGTTGTTGTTTTGTGTGCAACGTCTTGTTGTCGCTATTAGTATCATTGTTGTTGTTTTGTGTGCAACGTTTTGCTGTCGGTATCAGTATTATTGTTGTTGTTTTGTGTGCAACGTCTTGCTAACGCATTAGTATTATTATTGTTGTTGTTTTGTGTGCAACGTCTTGCTAACGTATTAGTATTATTGTTGTTTGTTTTGTGTCCAACGTCTTGCTGTCGCTATTAGTATTATTGTTGTTGTTTTGTGTGCAACGTTTTGCTGTCGCTATCAGTATTATTGTTGTTGTTTTGTGTGCAACGTCTTGCTGTCGCTATCAGTATTATTGTTGTTGTTTTGTGTCCAACGTCTTGCTGTCGCTAGTAGTATTATTGTTGTTGTTTTGTGTGCAATGTCTTGCTGTCGCTAGTAGTATTATTGTTGTTGTTTTGTGTCCAACGTCTTGCTGTCGCTATCAGTATTATTGTTGTTGTTTTTTGTGTGCAACGTCTTGCTGTCGCTAGTAGCATTATTGTTGTTGTTTTGTGTGCAACATCTTGCTGTTGCTAGTAGTATTATTGTTGTTTTGTGTGCAACGTCTTGCTGTCGCTAGTAGTATTATTGTTGTTTTGTGTGCAACATCTTGCTGTCGCTAGTAGTATTATTGTTGTTTTGGTTTGTGCAACATCTTGCTGTCGCTAGTAGTATTATTGTTGTTTTGTGTGCAACGTCTTGCTGTCGCTAGTAGTTATATTGCTGTTGTTTTGTGTGCGACGTCTTGCTGTCGCTAGTAGTTATATTGCTGTTGTTTTGTGTGCAACGTCTTGCTGTTGCTAGTAGTATTATTTTGTTGTTTTGTGTGCAACGTCTTGCTGTCGCTAGTAGTTATATTGCTGTTGTTTTGTGTGCAACGTCTTGCTGTCGCTAGTAGTTATATTGCTGTTGTTTTGTGTGCAACGTCTTGCTGTTGCTAGTAGTAGTATTGTTGTTGTTTTGTGTGCAACGTCTTGCTGTCACTAGTAGTTATATTGCTGTTGTTTTGTGTGCAACGTCTTGCTGTTGCTAGTAGTATTATTGTTGTTTTTGTGTGCAACGTCTTGCTGTCACTAGTAGTTATATTGCTGTTGTTGTTTTGTGTGCAACGTCTTGCTCATCTCTTTGCCGTGGAGCGCTGCCCTGCTCCTTGGGAGAACCGCTTTCTGAGACAGATAGATAGATAGATAGATAGATAGATAGATAGATAGATAGATAGATAGATAGATAGATAGATAGAAAGATAAATAGATAGATAGACAGACAACAGATGGACAGATACAAAGAAGAGAGAGAGAGAGAGAGAGAGAGAGAGAGAGAGAGAGAGAGAGGGAGGGAGGGAGGGAGGGAGGGTGTTATGTGTTTTTTCTCCACAAACATTTTAATTTGACTTTTTTTGCCTCAGTTGCATGCAAGTCAGGGAGCACTCTTCTCACCCCAACAAAAGACCTTCTGCTGCTTATCTAAAGCATCTTGTTTCATCTCTGTATAGACATGTCATTGAGGCTTCTTGTCAATATGTTTCACAAAGTCATTGTTTCCGTACGCCATCACATGGCATCACCCACATGTTATCCATTCACACTCACTACCCCCCC
>JADBJO010010614.1:100000-110000 GCA_016801955.1 Conus betulinus | reverse complement strand
ATGACAAGGACAGATTGTAAGACTAGCTGTGGCCTAAAATCTCCATCCTTGTGTATTAAAGATCAATCAATCAATCAATCAATCAATCAATCAACCTCTCTCTCTCTCTCTCTCTCTCTCTCTCTCTCTCTCTCTCTCTCTCTCTCTCTCTCTCTCTCTTTCTCGACACGAGAATTTTCGCTGCTCCTTTAAAGCGGAGTGATGCGATGGTGGTGCGAGACTGACATCTGAATTAACAAATCAGAGAGAAGCTCAGTCTTACAAGGGATGCTACTCTCATAACTGAATGGTGAAGCACAAAATGGCGGCGAACTTGAACGAGGAAGAAACGAATGGTGTTAACAGAATTGTACAAAAGCCCGGAAAATCTGTACAACGACCCAGATTCTGACTGACTGAAACCAATTTATTGTCAGATTAACTCAAAGTTGTACTGACAACCCAGATTCAAAACTATTTTGAGACATCATAGTTCTTACCGATACCTTCCAAATGCGGGAGATATGTGATCACACTACATGAATGCAATTGTACGATGTGTGCTGCAAGCGTTAGGAATGAGATTCATTCTGGGGTCAGCTGCTGGTGAGGATTCTCGATTCTGACACTGACGTCAAGTCTGAGATGGCACCGAGCAAATTGCGTGTGTGGAAACAGGTAGAATCATCTCAGATGTTTCTGGAGCGCTCATCGCCAGAAAAAAAAAAAAAAAAAAAAACTTAAGGGGTACTGACATGCATCCCGCGAGAAAAAAAGAAACAAAAAGGATTTTTTCCTTTTTGTGCACTTTGAACCGGCACTGAGAACTCATTTCTACATGGTGCCTCTCCTCACTGGTAGGTTTTCTTTGAACAGTGATTTGTACTCCTGGGAGAAAAAGAGACTGCCTGTCAGTTCCGCGGAAGCAGAGAAACAGACAAGAGAAAGAGAGAAGGACAGACATTAAAAAAATGGAAAGATTAGCTAGGAGTTGCAAAAGTGGATCTGTTTTGAGAGTGAGCTTTCTAAATCAAACCAATGGCTCTAAGTGAATATGGGTGATCATCACACGACGATATGGTTAAACGACGGAAGTCGTCTAAGGTAACAACCGAGTCAGAGGTTGGTTGATATAGTTTATATAAATTGTATATTTGAAAGGCTCGTAGTCAAATGAGACGAGCGTTTGTCTGCAGAGCTAACGGTGGTGAGTTCGAGTCCCTCGTGCGGTCGGAAACGGCTCGAAAGCCCTCTCCGTCCATTCAATGGTCAGTGAGGACTTGATTCATGTTGGGGGAGGTTCATGCGGTGGAAGGAGAGGGAATGGTCCCGCCTTCCTTACTGACCTCAGAGTGAAGAGTGGGAACGGACGCAAGAGCAGAGCCCTGGGGATGAAGGGCAAGGCGGATACTTTTTTCTTGTTCCCAATTGAACAATGCATATGTACAGACATACTGATGCTAATTCCTCTTCGTGTGTCTGTGCAGGTGGATCAGACATACTAAAGGTCCCCTAATCCTGCTCAGAATTAACTCTTTATGCTTTGCCAAAATGCTACGACGAAGACAATACGATTCTGACATTTTCAATTGTTTTTGTTGTGTATGTAGTGACAACCACTTTGCAAATATCTGAACAATAACACTACTCTTCACTTCAACCCCGACACCGATTACGAATATACCGGCATGCACCGCGATCGGTCGTGCCTAGCCATCTTCATTTCCATTGTGTAGTGCTATGTCTGACCCACCGTAATAACACGACAGGCGACAGTGTCTGTAGTGGCGCTCTTATCACCAGTGATGATGGAGGGGATGTGATCATTCTCTCTTCGTGTTCGCTGGTTGCACGATCACCCCAAATTCAGGTGAGGGATGGTGCTGTTTTCTCCAGCTCCCGGTAGCAGAGGTGGAGCTTGATATCGGCGTGCTGTCCATCAGTTACACTTGTCTTGTTGGGTCATGCAGGGAACATCTACGAAGCACAAGCCCCGAAGCCCGTCACAATAAACTCTTTATAATCATCTAATAATAAGCAGGAAGACGAGTATTGTTATCTCCTAAAGTGTTTGCTTTTCGATGCAGAGCTAATGGGCCTGTGTGTATTCAAGGTACTGGTGGGGGTCGTGTTTTTACGGGTTGAAAACCTTGCCTGGCCACCCAGCAGTTAAAAAGGAACTTGTTTCAGTTCAGAGAAAGTTAAGGTGGCGGAAGGACAGGGGTAATTTCCACCCTCCATAATGCCGTGCCTGGACACAGACAAACTCTGGCCGTTACTGCCCACACGTTCATTAGCCTGGAGGACTATATACTAACAAGTGGGGAGATGTGTACGTGTTTTTCAGAAATGATCGTTTTATTCTGAATGACAAGACATCGATTTAGCCAAACTAAATTTCATGTCGATAGTTGTTCTTTGGTGTAAAGAAAAAAAAAAACGACAATCAGCGTTTTTGATACATTTACTGTCATGATCTGACAAAGACCGTGTTGCAAACAATCAGGACTTATTAAAGACAGGTTTAGCTGTTGTCAGATCAGTGTGGCTGATCTCACAATGTTACAAAATGATGGCACCCATTCCTTTACATTTGTCATACCCCCAGGATTCACCAAGCTGTATGGTAGAAAGCTGAAAAGCTGATTACACATCAACACTCGCATGTCATTTATATTCTTTCTTGGCGAAACTAAATAAACTGACACTGTCTACATCTCCGTGTCGATCTCTTGAAGTGTGTGTGTGTGTGTGTGTGTGTGTGTGTGTGTGTGTGTGTGTGTGTGTGTGTGTGTGTGTGTGTGTGTGACATTTTGCGCGTAATGTAGTCTAGTCTGTTTTCAGTGTCTCGCCATTTGCTCTTTTCAACGATTTTCATTTGTACATTCATACTCCTTTTCGTGATTATGTGGTGCGAAAAAAACTTTATTCGTTTATCCTCGGTAAAATACTCTCTCTCTCTCTCTCTCTCTCTCTCTCTCTCTCTCTCTCTCTCTCTCTCTCTCTCTCTCTCTCTCTCTCTCTTCATCATATTTCACATTACAAGAGTCTCATTGTTAGAAAGACAAAAATAGGAGTACTGCAGACAGTGCAGACAGCGCGAGAAGGGGGGGGGGGGGGGGGGGGGGGGGGGGGGGGGGGGGAGGGAGGGAGGGAGAGTGCATGAAGGGAAATGGGAAGGCCGTAACCATGGAGATAACTATGTACTGTGTGTAGCATTGAGTATCAGCTTCTCCTTCTAAAAAGAAAATATGCATCGATTTTGAAACGACTTAGCCTGGTGGACACAGAATTCAGAGTGCATTGAAAATATCAGTTATTACGACTTCGTTCGGCGCCTCAAGCGCAGCCCAGAGTGTAAAGTGTAATGCTGCTGGAGAGAGAGAGAGAGAGAGAGAGAGAGAGAGAGAGAGAGAGAGAGAGAGAGAGAGAGAGAGAGAGCTTTAGCCAGGAACGTGGACAGAACTTTGCTCCATTCGGGAGTGTATAATGGATCTGCAATGGGCATTGTGGAAATGATTCCATCTGAAAGGACGCGACATGTGAGACAGGAAGCAAGCCCAACACTGTGGGCCCATGTTTGTCTCCACTGCTCAGTGATGTGACACAGAACCTGCGAAAGATGAACATGACATTTCTGCCCGCTGCAAACTAGTCATTTTTGTAGCATCATCATCAGCATCTTGGCTGACCTTTGGGTGAGGGCTAAAGTAAAAAGTATAAGATCATGAAGAGCAGTCTTTCCAGGGGGAGATTACTGGCCTGGGGTCGATGGGAATAACTAGAGGTGTGTCAGCTCTCACTCCTCCCTGCTTTGGACCCTGCGATGTAAACGGGCGATGGAACTGTGTCATTCAGTTCAGGCGTCATGGCACACTGGTCATCACCTTAAGGTATCGGCTAGAAAAAAGCCCTGGTTTGAATCTAATCACACGAATTATTTGTAGGGTTTTTTTTTCATCATTCCTGACCGGCTCCTAATCAAAACTGAGAAAGTTATGGGTCAAATGGGGAGACCAGAACCACACTGTCGATTCCTAAATATTCAACAGACACGTGTCTGAGTAGTGCTTAAAAATACACCGATCCAGCCTGCAGGGAAGAGAGCAGATTGACGCCGGGATGTCATTATGGAAGGAAGCCTATAGGTGGGCCTGTCATGTACTACTCAGCGCCTGATTTGAGGAGATAGGTGACTGACTGTTTGTGCTTCGTTTTCATTGTCCTGAATGTTGTTTATCTTGCCTGAAGAAGACCAAAGAGGTCGAAACGTGCTGTCTTTATCTTATGACATATTTGTTCCTTTCGTGTGGCGGCATAGTAATTTTTTTCAAAAGTTTGTTTCAATTTCTGACTGCAGTCACCTCACTTTGAAACCAACTGGAAACTAACTTGTTTACAAGCTGTCAGTTTTTTTTCATCTGTCTCAAAGAAAGAGAGAAAGAAAAGACAGAAGAAAGAGAGAAAGACATGACACCTGTTACAACACTCTGTCACCTTCCAAAATGGCGAGGGAAAGGAGACTGCCAGATCCAGACCATCATCAGAGGGACTCAACGACTCGCAGACCAAGTTCCTGCAGGGTACAGCCGGTTCAAAGAAGATTCACACCAATTCACTGGAGTCCCTGGGTGTCCTGTCCATGCTGCACTCTGATCGTTTTCTCCCACGTCTCTATGCCATCCACCTGCGCACCTCTCTCCTCTCCTGCCGCCCCTTCTCATCCCATGGGACTGACCATTCTCGCCGTCTCCTGTTTCTCGCAGAACAAGGGGACAGAAGTCAATGGAAACCCGAGTCAATGTCCCACACCACTCTTCTCCCCACCTTTCCTACTGTTATCCCCTGCTAAAATCACGCTCCTTTCTTCGTGGACTATTTTTTTTGGTATCTGGATAGAATGCCCCCTTCCCCCCCCCCCCCCCCCCCTTCCCCTCGCAAGGTTAAGGAAAAAGACGGGAAGAAAGAATGACAGGGTACGTTTGTATGGTGTCACACTAAATAACATAGGTCAGTGTAAAAAAAAAAATGTTTACTTCCCTTTTTGGCTTACAATCTAGTAAACAAAAATGGAAAAGAAAAAAGGAAGGAAAAATAGCTCGAAAGAAAGAAAGTAAACTAAAAAAAAAAACTGAATAAAGAAAGGAAACAAGGGAACACAGAGAGACTTCAGTGAATTCGGTAGGAAGAAAACAAAGAATAAAACGTCTCTGACACATATGGGAATACAAAGAAAATGGAAGACTCCCACACAAGCTTAAAAAAAAAAAAAAAAGAACAGTCAATTTTCAAACATTCTCTCCAACGCACACAAGAACCCAAGAACAAAGGTGAAAATTGCCAGAGCGACTTTTCAGTCACACCACTTTCAGTCACGCCATCAATCAACGAACCTATTATAGTATTCAGCCTGCAGCCACAAAGCTCTTTCGGCAAAGCTCGAACCTCTTCCGTGAAGTGAACATTATACCGTCCCTTGCTCAGTCCATGTTATCGAGTCGTCCATTTCCTCCATGTTTCTCTGTCTTGTAAATGCTCCTCAATCCCCTCGGGTGACCCATAATCTGCCCGGTTCGACAGTCTCCTCTTTCTCTCTCGGGACATGGACAAAGAATTAGGAGTAAAGTCTCACGCATGATTGTGCTGGACTGGGAAGAAGACATGAAAAGACACTTACATTCTCGGCTGTTGAGACTGTATCTGTAAATATACATAAAGGCATGCATACGCAATATAAATGTTTGTCTGCGCACGTATATACACTCAGACAAGCACACTCTTTGTTTCAATGGCGACTGTATTATCTACCCAAGATGCTAAAACCATTGTTTTGTAACCAACAAGTGCATTTCCCCTTCCATTCTGAAAAACCTTAGCAAGTGACACTCACACACAAAACTCTGAGAGGTGCATGAGGAGAAAAGCAGTATGGGTACAATTTTAAATCTCATCTTACAATCTGCGACTAAGTACAAAATTAGACCAGGTAAAAGGCTGGCAGAAACACAACAACACGCTGCAAGGAAACACAGTACTGACAAAAAACAGAAAATAGTACAGGCGTTGTGCAGGACAGAATTAGACAAAACTTTGTGGGGACACAGAGAGAGAGAGAGAGAGAGAGAGAGAGAGAGAGAGAGAGAGAGACAGACAGACAGACAGACAGACAGACTGACTGACCAACTGAAAGACAGACAGAAACTGAGACACAGACAGACAGACTGACAGAGAACAACAGAAGGGGAGATTAGTTACAGAGAGAAAAAGAGAAGGAAAGAAAGGGAGAGGCAGACATGGACTCACTGTAGACAGACAGACAGACAGACAGCAGAAACTGAGACACAGACAGAGAGAACAACAGAGGAGGTGGAGCAGAGTGGTGACAGAGAGAACATGAGAAGGAAAGAAAGGGAGAGACAGACATGGACAGACAGCAGACAGACAGATAGTGAGAGAGAAAACAAAGCTGAAGGAAACCAGACATGCCAATAAAGCGGTGCCATCATTGACCAGGATGAACCAAAGAAAGAGCCAAACGTCCGGACACAGGAACACAAGAACAGCAAAATTTGCCAGGGGGCCATCCAATCAAATCACAGACCGGGTCATCAATCAGAATCACAGCCAATCATCCAACATGGCCTGTGGTCACGTGATGATTCTGCGAAGCAGAGTGTTGCCTTGGGGCGTCATGTCCAGTTCATGTTGTCTACCAGTGGTTTCCTGCATCCACCCCCCTCCGTTTTCCAATGGGAGAGAGAGAGAGAGAGAGAGAGAGAGAGAGAGAGAGAGAGAGAGAGAGAGAAAAAAAAACACAGGGGGGGTACGGTAAGAGAGAGGTCTGTGTGAGAGAGAGAGAGAGAGAGAGAGAGAGAGAGAGAGAGAGAGAGAGAGAGAGAGAGAGATGATGGGAAGGAAGATGAAGAGGAGGTGATCAGTCTGTCAGTCAGTGACAGCCAAAACACAGAAATTTTACGTGCATTACGATACGTTTCTTTCTTCTTTTTTTTTTAAATGTATGTGAATGGACGAATGATTGAATGAAACCAAAAATGAAGAAAGTATAAGAACTAAAACACGAAAAATCATGGGAAAAAAAGAAGAAACGAACATGGTATTGAATCAACGAATGATCGAATTAAATTAAACATGAAGAAAGTGTAAGAAAACTAAACACAACAAATGAAAAAAAAAAGAAGAAACATACATGACAAGATAAAAGAAGGAAACAGAGAAGATAAGGGAGCACAAAAGTGAAATAAGGGAGGTAATTTTGAAAAATCTGGTTAAAGAATAAAGAAAAAAAAAAACATATGTGAATAAATAGACGAACAAATAGCAAAATGAAAAATGGAAAGAAGAACTAACAAAATAAGTGGGAAAACAGAAATAACTCTGGAACTTTACAAAACTTCCGAGTATCAAATTAGTACCTCATATTCTGCGTTCTCGAAAAAGCACACTCCTAACACTGGCCCGGTTTGCAGTGTTTTATCACCCACGACAACAAGTACGACAAGTCATCTATTGTAACTGAACGTTTCGTTCACATTCGGTCCAGCTGCCCTACATCATGGTGTCTGCTTCACTGCACAGTCTGATCATCCATTCTGTTTACATAGCTGTGGGAAGCCGGAATAGCTCAGTTGGTAGAGTGCTGGACTCGTAAACTTGGTGATCCTGGGGTTGCGGGTTCGAATCTCCGCCGGGGCGCTTCGGTACAGGAGGATTTTTCCCTCCGAGTTGACATTGGTTCTGAATCCATTTCCCAAACAGTCCTTCGAATGCACGCATAACATCTCGCACACACACATCACCAACTTTCGGAAGTGAAGGCCAGTTTTGGCCGTTGGTATGGATGACACGTTACATACATAGCATGCACCCTGCGTAAGAAATGGAAAGAATGAAGGAAGCAAGGAAACTGAGTGAACGATATTGAATGGTATGGACTGGATGACACAGGAAACGACTGAATGAAGCGCCAGCTGGGCAGCTCTTCAGTCGGCACTACCAAGTAGGCAGTCCGTTGTGTAAACGAGTGTGGACTGTAAAGCGCTTAGCGCTTGGTCTCTAGCCGAGAATAGGCACAATATAAGTATTCATTATATAAATTTTAATATAACATTGTCCAGGAGAGAAGAAATTCCAGCGTCTTTTCCTACATATCAGAGAACATTACTACCTTTTGCATTTTTTTTTAGGGGAAACGGTGCCTCTACAAGCAGAAAGTTTTCCTCTTTGACTTTCAGCCCTTGGAGATTACATACATCTTGTTTGTATTGAAGATGAAGTGGATCTGGAATGCAGTGAAGCTGAATTAGAAATGTTATAACTTCAGTTTAATTCGTTGTCTGTTTATTATGTTCATAAAAA
Source organism: Conus betulinus (assembly GCA_016801955.1). NCBI lineage: Eukaryota > Metazoa > Mollusca > Gastropoda > Neogastropoda > Conidae > Conus > Conus betulinus. Next base: position 101,645 of record JADBJO010010614.1, on the reverse strand, counting down.
TAAACATGTATACTAGTCTATGATTCACAGAATTCTGATTTTTTTTTTTTTTGGAAATGGTAGAAAGATCCATCACAATTCACTACTCGCCAGACGACGTGGGAATGAAAGTCGAAAAAGATCTGGTAGCTTCTTAGTGTAATGACCACAACGTTGGTCAATCCCATCGGGAGTGAGATAAAGATCTGCTCATTCTTGGTGACCGTCACAGGCACGTTGGCCCAGCCAATAAAAGAGTGGCAACTGAAGATCCCATCACTTTAACGTACTCTGACTATCAGTCTGGGGATAACTCCCTCCAAATAGAGACTGGGGCTCACCAAATAATAATCCCAAATCCTACATAATCCGTTACATTGACCACCGACACCCGACCACTTGATTGGCCAGAGATATTTTTGCTGATCCTTTATAGATTTTGGCATACAGACATCGACCTTGGCTGCCATGCTTGCCTGAAGTTTTGTGGTCATGTGTGTGTGTGAGTTTCGCGCGCGCGCGCGCGCGCGCGCGCGCGCGCGTGTGTGTGTGTGTGTGTGTGTGTGTGTGTGTGTGTGTGTGTGTGTGTGTGTGTGTGTGTGCGTGCGTGCGTGCGTGTGTGTGTGCGTGCGTGCGAGTGTGGATGCGTATGTGTGTGTGAGCGTGTGTGTGTGCGTGCGTGCGTGCGTGCGCGCGACACACACACACACACACACACACACACACACACACACACACACACACGTGGGCACATACAGAGAGAGAGAGAGGGAGAGAGACGTGCGCTCGCGCACGTCTCTCTCTCTCTCTCTCTCTCTCTCTCTCTCTCTCTCTCTCTCTCTCTCTCTCTCTCTGTATGTCTGTGTATGCGGCCATGCGCGCAGCGACTGCCACACTGATTTCATAAAGAAAACGATATTTTCAGGCTGTGTACTCGTATGCAGGGATCGGGTATGTGGGTTGGAGTCCAACTAAGATAAACTCCATTACCCCTGACGTTTACAGCCGCAGCAACGAAAGGGTCGTCCTCACTCAGGCAGAACACATCGATAGCCTGAGCCACTGGCTTGGGTGGCTATGTAAACTAGTTCCAGTTCTCTCTCTCTCTCTCTCTCTCTCTCTCTCTCTCTCTCTCTCTCTCTCTGTGTGTGTGTGTGTGTGTGTGTGTGTGTGTGTGTGTGTGTGTGTGTGTGTGTGTGTGTGTGTGAAAAAGAAAGATCGATCTTTTTTTTTTTTTTGTTATGTTGATCTTTTGTTTCTTTCTTTTTTGTTTCTGTTTGTGAAAAAGAGAAAGATCGATCTGTTTTTGTTATGTTGATCTATTGTTTGTTTCTTTCTTTCTTTCTTGTTTCTGTTTTTCGGAGGTGGAGGGTATAAGAAAGCCAATCGCCCAAGCCAGCAGCTAACAACGTGTTACGTCTTCTTACTATCATAAAATTGTGACCTTGTGATCCGTTCAGTGGTGGGCTTAAAATCCTGAAATCCTCTTGAGACGGACAAAATGTCACACCATCTGCTGCAGACACAGATCCTGATTCATAGCAGCCTCCACTGGCTCTCCCAGTGTGGCCTGGTGCAAGGCTCTGACAGAGTGAGGAATGACACAATCGCCATCACGAGGCATTACTTCTTTTTCCAGACTAGGAGCCATGCCAATCCTGTCTAT
>JADBJO010010614.1:90000-95000 GCA_016801955.1 Conus betulinus | reverse complement strand
ATCTGCAGTTTATCGTTATCAAATTGCAACTTTGTTAATATATGTACGTTGGCATCTAAAAAGCTGTATAATATATTTTTCTTACAAAAGTCCAAGATTTCTGTCAATCAAAAATTTGTTGCTCAGCTGAAACGATTGTTCTAATCACTGAATGCACAAGTTAACAAACTCTTTTTTTTTTTTTAAAATAAATTTTACAAAACAGCTGCTTCCATGTTCTGTCACATGTGTGTGTGTTCTGTCAGTCCAGCATTTAGCTGCACTACACCTAGGTTCACTGTGTACACAGCTGCACTACACCTAGGTTCACTGCACTGTGTACACAGCTGCACTACACCTAGGTTCACTATGTACACAGCTGCACTGCACCTAGGTTCAGTGTGTACACAGCTGCACTACACCTAGGTTCACTGTGTACACAGCTGCACTACACCTAGGTTCACTGTGTTGCACCGGAAGAGACACTTCAGCAATGTGCAGGTGGGTTGTTCTGATCCCAACATACACAGGACGCCACTGATTATCGCACCCTATTGACAACAATCGTTACTTAATCGCAGAGCCAGTGTGAGCGAGTGTCCCCTCCCCCCACTGAAGTTTCGCCATCACGACTATCTAACGACAACCCTCTGAACTTGCCGTTACTGGTGTCTTCGACACATAGTCACCACGCGTCTGGACATGGAAAGAATATAGAAAACAGGGCACTGGAGAACAAGGTTCTGAGAGACACGGAATCCAAGATACTGTTATGATTATCAGTCAGTACAAGGTGGATGATTTGTATTTCCACTCTACTCTGAGACTCTGAGACTACATTACAGAGCTGTACCGTGTCCTTCCTTTCATGGTGCATCCCGGTGTGGAGCAGATCCAAGATGAAATCCAACTGTGTGGGTCCAGTTCGAGCCTACACCTCTCTCAACTCTGGGTAGGAGTTGATCAGGACCAAGAAATCCCACGCACAAATGCCTCTGTTGGGAGTCAAACCCAGAACCTTCCATCCCAAAGTCCATAATAACGACAGTTGTCTGGCGGCTGGTTTCAATTATTCCCGCTTAATCGCCCATTCACATGCCTTTGTCCACTGCAGGGGGGGCAGTTTGAACTGATGGACCGCTGGTCATTTCCTTTGACCGAGGTCGCTGGTCCTTTCCAAGGAAGACTACTCTTGATTACATTACAGTGTTCCCAGCGGGGACTGGCCTCTGCCTAACAGTCAACCCACACGCTGCGTTGCTCTGCCAGGTCGCTGCTCTCTGGTGGGGCAGAGCTATGCTGCTGATGTTGTCCAGCTTCGGATGTGTCAGCATTGAGCATGGAAGCCAAACATGGATGGGCGGTTTTTTTTCTGTGTTATTTAGCGTTGCTTTTTCTCAGTTGGCCGTGCTGTTACTATCTATCCATCATACATAGCTACACTGGCCGTGCTATCACTATGTCTCCATCATACATAGCTACATTCAGAATGTTCTGTCAATGTATCTGGGCCGGTAAAGAGGTAAACCTTTTTTTTTTTTTTTTAAACTTTTTTAATTCGTTTAAATCAACGTAACAACACTGGAACATAACAACATTTAAACATAAAGAGTAATATAAAATTTTTACCAAACATACTCAAAGGAAAAAAAAAAGAGCTATGAAAAAAAAGAAAAAAACACACACACACACACACACACACACACACACACACACACAAATCAGCAAGAATAAAGACATTTGTATACATGTATGTTCATCATTGTCGATGCCTTCTAAACATTGTAGTCATTGATGAATCCAGCCCAATTGTTTTATCAATGCAAAATTTACTGGAGAAAATATCACTTACAAAATTACAATTTTCATATTTCTTTCATCTTTTTTCCTTCTTTCTTTTCGCCCCTTTTTTTCTTTTCATGCCATTTCTATAAGTGGTAAATATGGTAACCATCTTGTTTTAAAAACATGTCCATTCCAATTTATATCTGCATTGTATTTTTCGATTTATAACGTGAAAGTAGGTACCTTTGGAAGGAGACTATATCAGGAAGACAATGGTCAAATTTGCATTTATAGATATACTGTTTTCCTAAAAGAATTATTAAATCTAGAACCGAGTCTGTAGACATGATTTCATATCCAAAAAGTATAAGTTTTCTCACGAAATGTAAGTTTGTATATGGAAAGCACTTTGATTTTAGCAGTCTCTCCAAATTTTCCCAAAGCTGTTTTGAGTAATGACACTCCCAGAAAATATGCTCTATATTGTCCTTAGTTTCTCTACAGAAATCACAGTTTGTTATTCCCCACTATCCCCATTTCCTTTAAAACTACGTTAGTTCCAAGAATCCTGTGTACGATACGAAGCTGCAGCCATTTAAGTTTTATTTCCTGTATTTTATGACTTTGGTTGAAAACCTTTTCCCAAGAAATTTCTGTTCCCAATTTTTCAGTCCATTTCTGGCACGAATTAGGAAGTTTACTGTCAAATGTGAAAAGGTCATAGTACAGTCTTGATCCCTTGGATATAGAGTATATCATTTTTAGAGCTCTTGGTTTTTCTTTTATATTTTGATTAATTGATATTTTTAGACCAGTTTGCTGTATATATTTCCTAATAGCTTACACAGCCGTAGTAGTAAGCCAAGAAGCAGCATACACCCATATCATATTTTCTATTAAATTCGTTTTTAAACTTAGAAAACTTCCGTCGTTTCAAAAAAAAATGTGAAACACAGTAAACCCCTTTCCAAGTCCAATTATATCTGATTACATTATTACCAATTTTAAATTTATCATTATGAAAGACTGGCTCGGACAGTACATCCGATTGTTTTTTTTGCTTTCAAGTGTCTACAAAAAATCTCTATATGCCATGAATGTATGGTTCCAGAATACATTATTGTATTTATTCAAAGGATAACAAGGACCATATTTTTTTCTATTTCTTCGAAAAAAGGATACATTACACTGGCAATATTTTTCCACTTGTGTTTTGTTGTTTTAAATCTTCTCAGCCAGGTAAGTTTTAGAGCATTGATATGCTTGCTAATATCGGGTATGCCCCCCCCCCCCCCCCCCCCCCCCCTCCTTTATGCTTTTTTTATTGCAATTTTTCTACTTATTTTATCCCGTTTACCATTCCAAACAAACAAAAAAACACATTCTCTGACAATCATTTATGAAGTCATCTGGTGGATTTGGAAGTAAAATCCATAGATGAAATCAATTTAGATAAAATCAAGATTTTAACACAGCAACTCGTCCAAGAGGAGTAATGTTTCTTTTCATCCATATTTTAAACAAAGCTGTTATTTCTGATAATTTTTCAGCATAATTAATCTTTTCACAGTTTTTTTTTTACATCATTTGTGAACCATATTTCCCAATATCTTAAACTTATCAGGGTTCCATTGTATATTTAAATGTTGCATATATATTTTATTTCTGAGCCCATCTTACTACCTATCCATATTGCTTGTGTTTTATCTGCATTTAGGAAAAGTCCTGAAAACTTTCCAAATTTCTCTCTATATTGGACAGATCTTTCAAAAGATATTCGATCCCCATTATTCATTAATTGTGTATCATCAGCAAATTGTGATATTTTAAGTTCTTTGTTGTTTATTTTAACACCTTTTATATCTTTATCTTCTCTAATCATAATTGCTAAGATTTCTACACATAGTATGAATAGATAAGGCGAAAGTGGATCTCCCTGTCTACAGCCTCTTTCAATGTGAAACCAATCTGAAGTTTGACCGTTAACTATAACAGTTGATTTTATGTTTTTATAAAATGTTTGTATCCAATTACATATGCTATTTTCGAAACCATATTCTCAAGATTTTAAATAAACATTCCCAATCGAGAGAATCAAACGCTTTCTCAAAATCTAAACAGAGTAAAAGTCGGGTAATTGTCTCACTTCCAGATAGTTAATTAGGTCATAAATAAGCCGTATGTTATCCCCAAGATATCTATTTGCAATGAAACCTGTCTGATCTTCACTTATTAGGCTCGGAAGAACCTTTTTTTATTCTATTTGCGATGCATGCATGCAGACCCAATTTTATACAGAACATTTAAAATTGAAAAATAGGTCTCAGTTTTTTTATATTCTCTCTCGATTTATCCGGTTTAGGTATGCAGGTGATTATTCCTTCTTTTTGAGTGGTTGACAGTTCCCCCATCCTTCACTGACTGATTTAGAGCACGAACTACAAAAGGACCAAGTTTTTTTTTCCAGAAAAATTTATAAAATTCTGCTCCAAAACCGTCAGAACCAGGACTTTTTACCATTTTTCATGTTTTTCAAAGCAAAAGCCGGCTTCTTAAACTTATTTCTCCATTTAAGGAATCTTGTTCTTCTCTAGATAATTTTGGACATTCTTGTATTAAGTCTTTTACGTCACATGTACCTAGGTTTCTTTTGGAATACAGTCGTTTATAAAATAAATGAACTTCTTTCTTTATCTTATTTGGCTCATCTATAAGTGTTCCATTGCTGTCCACTAATTTTGTCATACTTTTATTAACATAGTGTCTCTTTTCTAAATTACAAAAGTAGTTTGATATTTTTTTCCCCTTCAGCAATCCATTTAGCTCTTGATCTTAATATAACTCCCTGTATTTTCTTCTCTCTGAGTGTCACTAGTTGTTGTTGTTTTTCTTTTAACAATTTAAAGTCTTCCTCTGTTTTTTTTTTTTTTGTTTTCTAATACACCGATTTCTTTTTAATAAATCGTCTTTTTTTTTAAAGCCTTTTTCTTCCTCATAGTAGCATATGCAATAGTTTTCGATCTTATTTTCATGAGCAAAAAGTCAATAAAAACTTTATATCTGATACAGTAAGTTCAACATCTTTAAGTGGGATTCGAGAGAGTGTTTCTACGTCATACTGTTCTATCGAATATTCACAGATAATTTCATCGATTGAATTATGTACTTCTTCTACATATTGTTTGTCTTTTAACAACTCACACAATTAAATTTCCAGAATGTGTTGTGTTTAATAT
>JADBJO010010614.1:75000-85000 GCA_016801955.1 Conus betulinus | reverse complement strand
TTGCAACAGAACGTGTAATAAACCTGCTTTCGCTCTGCAGATATAGTGACAATGTGTACTTCCGTCTAAATTTCCAAAAACTCTCGTCAGATACTTTTCGAGAGAGAGAGAGAGAGAGAGAGAGAGAGAGAGAGAGGGAGAGAGAGTCACAAAGACAAAGACTGAGAGTGAGTCCAGCAAACAAAATTAGGGTCAGGTAGGCAATCATAACCCTCAACTTGTTTGGCGATGAGCGCTCCAGTTCCCTTACACGCAAACCGCAAGGGGTCGTCTCACACGGGCCGTTAATGTCATAACGAATCGTCGCCAGCAGCTTAGAACAAAACGCATCTCATTCTTAATACTGCAGCACGCATACTGCACTCGTAAACAGGCGACAGTTTTCCTTTTTCGCACATCTTTCATATTTGGAAAGTGCCGCCAAGAACGGTAATGTCTTACACCAGTTTTAAGTCTGGGTCATTGTGCAGGTTTTCCAGGCTTCGGTACAATTCTGTCCAAATACACGCTTCTACTTCGCTCCACTCTGCAGTCTTTCTAATGCTTTACCGTGTTGTTATGAGATAGCCCCAATGTTAGACTGAGCTCCCTTCTCATAGATGAACTTAGACGGTAATACTGCAACATCATAGCGTTTAATATTTCTGGTGTCAACGCGCATGCACGCACAGAAAGCAGACAGACAGACAGACAGAGAGAGAGAGAGAGAGAGAGAGAGAGAGACAGAGACAGACAGACAGACAGACAGACAGGCAGACAGAGAGACAGAGAGACAGACAGACAGAGACAGAGACAAAGACAGAGATGCACAGAATCATATTCTGCTGGTATACCGAGGATGTCTGCAAGTGCACACGTAAAACGACACATAAATAATTTTGACTTGCGGCCGGCATCGTGTGTCGGAATGATGATGACGGCTGTACGCAAGGGTACAGGACATGCAGTTGACCCTATCGCCGTGGTTGTATTGGGAATGTTGCAGTCTGCCACACAGCCCCATTATCTCTGCACGCCACTGGTCAGAGGTCAGTCCCTGGGGGATGGCGTCATTCTGCTGCTGTCCAATGTCATCGGGTGGACGTCGTTCACTGCAGTGGGACCTGGCTCCCATGGCATTTCGTTTCCCACAGTGCAATTGACAGCTAAACATCGGCAGAAAAAGGTTAGGACATCGGCATACCCCCTGTTTCCCTCCGACTCTCTCTCTCTCTCTCTCTCTCTCTCTCTCTCTCTCTCTCTCTCTCTCTCTCTCTCTCTCTCTCTCTCTCTTCTTTATTCGCATACTCTCTTCTCTATATCTGACTCTTCAAGTCCATGGTATCCTGGCATAGTTTACAAGTATTGCTTGACATTTTTCTTTAGTGACATATTATTATTTTGATGTATAAGGATTCATATACACGACACTGTTATCGTTACTGGGATAAATGTTCTTCTGATATTCTCAGTTCTCTTCTAACTGCATGACTTGATTTTTGATACAATCCTTCTTTCGTTATACTTTATCGTTTGTGATCTAACAATCTTAGGGTGCTGCTCTCTCTCTCTCTCTCTCTCTCTCTCTCTCTCTCTCTCTCTCTCTCTCTCTCTCTCTCTCTCTCTCTCTCTCTCACACACACACACATTCCACACATCTCATTGATAGGAGAGCATTATTTTGAGTGTTGACAGCCGTGTCGACAGCGTGAGCCATCGACATGAACCTGAAGTGGGTTTTACCACTGAGTATCAGCTGCTCGTTCTTTTAAAAAAAAAAAAAAAGAAGAAGAAGAAAAAAAAAGAAACAGTACATCGATTCTAAAACGACTGTAGCCGGTGGATTCAGAATCTCATAGTGCTCCGAAAACATCAGTTATTACGATTTTGTTTAGCGCCTCAAGCATAGCGCGGAATATAATGTTGGTTGAGAGAGAGAGAGAGAGAGAGAGAGCGAGAGAGAGCCGGGGGGGGGGGGGGGGGGGGGGGGGGAAGGGAGAGAGGGAGAAAGAGGGGGAAATAGAAAGAGGGGGAGAGAATGGGTAGAAGAGAGAGAGAGAGAGAGAGAGAGAGAGAGAGAGAGAGAGAGAGAGAGAGAGAGAGAGAGAGAGACAGGATATGGACAGAACTTTTTGTGTTTCATAGTGTATAACAGAACTGAAGGAGCAGCGTGGAACTCATCGTACCGGAGAAGACACGGAATGGGAGACAGGAAACAAACCCAGCACTTGCCGACCCATTTCTGGCTCCACTGCTGAATGGCTTTATACACAACCTGCCAAAGATTAGCATGCTATCTCTGCTGAATGGCTTTATACAGAACGTACCAAACATCACTATTCTATCTCTGCTGAACGGGTTTATACCGAACCTGCCAAAAATCATCACCATTCTATCACTGCTGAATGGCTTTATACAGAACCTGCCAAAGATCAGCATGCTATCTCTGCTGAACGGTTTTTATACACAACCTGCCAAGATCAGCATGCTATCTCTGCTGAATGGCATTATACAGAACCTGCCAAAATTCACCATTCTATCTCTGCTGAACGGATTATACAGAACCTGCCAAAGATCACCATTCTATCTCTGCCCGCCAGAAACTAGCCATCTCTGCCATTTATAGCCAGAGAGAGAGAGAGAGAGAGAGAGAGAGAGAGAGGGAGGAAAACAGACAGGCAGGCAGGCAGCCAGGCAGGCAGGCAGACAGACAGCGACACAGACAGTTAGTGCGACAAAGAGAGACAGAGAGACAGCGACAGACAGATGGGCAGGAGCACCTGACACCAGAAAACCCTGCCTTACCCAAGTCTGGCCCCAGTCGCCAGTCTCATTTCCAGTGACCACTAAGCTGTCTGTACAGAACCACTGCGTGATGGGCTGACCACTGGGTCGTTACCAGGGCTGTTTTGGGTGAAGGAAATCCCACTGGTGGTCACTTCCAATGGTAATGACCGGGTCGTCATCAACTCTGCCCCCCCCCTGCCCCCCCTCCCCAAGCGCTGGACCGTGATAATGGGACGGGTAGGTAGCCTGTGTGGTCAGCCATCACCGCTGTATGTGGTCACTGGGGCTTTGCCCATGGCCATTGGTCAGTGATGAGAAGGATGTAGTCTACTGCTGTAAATCTTGGTTTGCTCTGTCGGTAATGCAGCTGAAAATGCTGTGTTGTTTTGATCGGCATTGGCTTTTGAACTGTTAACAAAGTTGGAGTCGAACTTCACGTGCGATAATAATACAATCCTCAGCATACTTGCTTTCCCTGTCTCCTACGTTTTTTTTCTTTTAGACTAAGTTTTACCTAAAAACATGCATCTGATTTCCTCTGATAAATCACTATCCTCTTTAAGGGGGTCTTTTCCGGATTCATTAAACGAGAAAGACAAAAAAACAGGGAGAAATGAACACACAACTTGGGTTTAATCTGAAAGCAGCATTTGATGCATGTGTGTTCTCCAGTATTCATGTGTAATGATTCAGCTTAAAATGCTGCACAGAACAGTCACTGTGCCATGAGAACCTTGACTCTCTTCATCACCGTGCTCCTGTTACTGTATGAAGGTTAGCTGCCAGGTAAACATGTCAGCAATGAGTTAGATGACAGGGCATGGAGTTGCATCATAGCCGTGACATTTTCATCGATAGAATGTCTCCAACAAACGCCAGTGTTGGGCAGAGTCCGCGTTGCTTCGATTCCACCAATGCACGAAGTTCGTACAGCACACCTGTTTTTCCAGTCATCGCTATTAAGCATTCAAACCTGTTCAGGAGAGAAAATGACCGAAGTTGTTGTATCAGGATTGGTGTGTACAGTAGACAGCGGTAATAGTCCCCGGCTCTGGAGGGTCAGAGGACATTTAACTGTCTGGGAAGAGTTTATCAGGCCAGGGTTCATAATGATTTTTTAAAAAATCCCCTTACAACAATGTGAGACAGACAGCCAGAAAAAAAGAGAGAGCGAGAGTGAGTGGGCAAGAGAGAGAGAGAGAGAGAGAGAGAGAGAGAGAGAGAGAGAGAGAGAGAGAGAGAGAGAGAGAGGAGAGAGAGAGAGAACTCAGTGCTCGGAACTCGAAACTCGAGAAAAACTGAACAAACATGTTCTATCCTGTTTCCAGAAACTAGTTCAACGCCGTTTTAGCCAGGGGAATGTTCCCGTAATGTAAACGGTAAGTAATGGATAAGTTTCCACCCAGGTGACGTTGTCTCTTACATTTGTAACGACCCCCTCCGCCGATCAATTCCACTGTCAGCAGACATCCTAAACGTTCACAGCTAAGCCATCCATCTTTTCTTCCGTTCCAGACAGTGAGTGTACAGGCTGCAGAATCTGGAACTACTTCTGGCAATGTTATCCCATCTTCTGCTTTAATCTGGTTATTGCTGCTCCGATGCCAGTCCTGCGACTGTGAGACAGGAGAGAGCAATTCTTCACTGTATTGGTCTGAGAGGTACAGTGTTGTTTTTGTGCTGCGTCGCGTCCCGTCGCGTTGAGTCGCGTTTTCGTCGTATTGCATGGTTTTCGTGTGTTGCGTTTCGCTGCGTGGCGTTGGGTTACTTTTTGCATTGCCCTGTGCTGCAGTGTAGTGTAGTGTAGTGTAGTGTAGTGTAGTAGTGTAGTGTAGTGTAGAGTAGTGTAGTGTGGTAGTGTAGTGTAGGTGTGGTGTGTGTAGTGTGGTGTGGTGTGTAGTGTGGTGTAGTGTAGTGTGTAGTGTAGTGTGGTGTAGTGTAGTGTAGTGTAGTGTAGTGTAGTGTAGTGGTAGTGTGTGTGTGTGTGTGATGTGTGTGTAGTGTAGTGTAGTGTAGTGTAGTGCAGTGTGTGGTGTGTAGTGTGCGTGGCGTGCGTAGTGTAGTGTAGTGTAGTGTAGTGTAGTGTAGTGTAGTGTAGTGTAGTGTAGTGGTACGTGGCGTGTAGTGTAGAGTAGCGCAGTGTGCAGTGAGTGTAGTGTAGTGTAGTGTAGTGTAGTGTAGTGTAGTGTAGTGTAGTGTAGTGTAGTGTAGTGTGTAGTGTAGTGTAGTGTAGTGTAGTGTAGTGCAGTGTAGTGCAGTGTAGTGCAGTGTAGTGCAGTGTAGTGTAGTGCAGTGTAGTGTAGTGTAGTGTAGTGCAGTGTAGTGCAGTGTAGTGCAGTGTAGTGTAGTGTAGTGTAGTGTAGTAGTGCAGTGCAGTTAGTGTAGTGTAGTGTAGTGTAGTGTAGTGTAGTGCAGTGTAGTGTAGTGTAGTGCAGTGCAGTGCAGTGCAGTGCAGTGCAGTGCAGTGCAGTGCAGTGCAGTGCAGTGTAGTGCAGTGTAGTGCAGTGTAGTGTAGTGTAGTGTAGTGTAGTGTAGTGTAGCGTAGCGTAGTAGTAGTGTAGTGTAGTGTAGTGCAGTGCAGTGCAGTGCAGTGCAGTGCAGTGTAGTGCAGTGTAGTGCAGTGCAGTGTAGTGCAGTGCAGTGTAGTGCAGTGCAGTGCAGTGCAGTGCAGTGCAGTGCAGTGCAGTGCAGTGTAGTGCAGTGTAGTGTAGTGCAGTGTAGTGTAGTGTAGTGTAGTGTAGTGTAGTGTAGTGTAGTGTAGTGTAGTGTAGTGCAGTGTAGTGTAGTGTAGTGCAGTGTAGTGTAGTGTAGTGTAGTGTAGTGCAGTGTAGTGTAGTGTAGTGTAGTGTAGTGTAGTGTAGTGTAGTGTAGTGTAGTGTAGTGTAGTGTAGTGCAGTGTAGTGTAGTGTAGTGTAGTGTAGTGTGTAGTGTAGTGCAGTGTAGTGCAGTGTAGTGTAGTGTAGTGTGTAGTGTAGTGTAGTGTAGTGCAGTGTAGTGTAGTGTAGTGTAGTGTAGTGCAGTGTAGTGTAGTGTAGTGTGCAGTGTAGTGTAGTGTAGTGTAGTGTGTAGTGTAGTGTAGTGTAGTGTAGTGTAGTGTAGTGTAGTGCAGTGTAGTGCAGTGCAGTGTAGTGTAGTGTAGTGTAGTGTAGTGTAGTGTAGTGTAGTCCTGTAGTGTAGTTGTAGTGTAGTGTAGTGTAGTGTAGTTGCTCACGGAGTCCTGAAGAACCAGCTTCCTCCACTCCTCCCGGTTCTCAGACACTCTTGATCAGTTGCTGAGAGTGAGGCCAGTCCATGCACTGATGTTTGTCCCCCCATCTCTTTTCTCTGTCTTCCTCTCCTTCTGCCTCCTCACACTGTCTTGTTCCTTGTAGAATGGTTTTGGCATGGGTCCAGCTGATGATCTTGATACATGACCATACTATCTCATTTTCCTTTTTTTTTTTCACTGTGCACAACAGCACTTCGTATAGTCCAATAGCTTGCCTTAATCTGGTCTGGACCTCCATTTGGTCATGTAGTCTGTGTATGATATCCCAAGGATCTTGCGGAAGCCTCTCATCTCTCATGCCTGAATCCTTCTCTCAAGTTCAGCTGTCAGAGTGCACGTACGTCTCACAGGCATAGAGAAATATGACGATGACCAGGGACCGCATCAGTCTGATCTTGGTGGTGGTTCACGTGGTAGGTTTTTTTGTTGTTGTTGTTGTTGTTGTTGTTTGTTTGTTTTTTTAACAGTCAGATCAGATGAGACTGAAACGCTAATACGCCAACCACCAATTAAAATCCCCTTACGAGCCTGGAGCCACAGACCCGCAATTCTGTCGCTTCCCGGGCGAGACCCTTACCCGCAAGACCACATTTTCGTCACAAGGGAGGGAGCGGGGAGGGAAGGGGGGGGGGGGGTACAGCCGAAGTAGGAGGAAGGTGAAGGTCAAAAGCAGCAGGAGGAGGAGGGGGAGGATGAGATGCAGAAGTCCACAGCTGAGGCAGCGACAAACTCAAAAAACCAGAGATGAAAAAGCGAACAGAAAAAGGATTGGGGTCTGAAAAGGGACGGAAAAGAACAGACGTAGAATGTGAGTACAGTTTCCTGACTGGCGACCGACTACATCAAGTGTGCGTATTGAATACAAACATGTTTTGACCTTTGTCTGATAACAGACCTTACGATAGAGTTTATACGCAGAGCAGACAAAAAATATTCATATAATGAGCCCAAGTCTTAACGTCAATCCTAACCAAGACTAGACTTGTTTTTTCTTACATAAATCGCTCAGGTCCCATTCTACAGTATGTATTATCCGTCTTTTCTTCTGTGGTGAGCGCAGACTGACATTTTGCTTTTTAACGATCATCGGCTTTTGCAGGAGACGATAGTTATCTCCCTTTCTCAGTTCCCACCTCCCCGCTCCCCCTCCTCCTTCTCCTCCACTCTGATGATTACAGATGGCGTCTGTTGTTGGCGCGCTGTACCAGACGTCATATGTTCTTTTCACGTTCAGGTCTTTTACCACTCGTTCAAGGTCTTAAGTCACCACTCGTTTCCATCAAGCAACGTACTTGTTTCCACACCAAACAAACGTCACAAACACACCTGAACGTTACATGAAGACATCAGATATAATGTACTCATTTCAACAGCAAACAAACAACGTCACAAACACACCTGAACATCACATGAAGCATCAGATGTAATGTACTCTCGTTTCCACAGCAAAAACACGTCACAAACACACCTGAACATCATATGAAGCATCAGATGTAATGTACTCGTTTCCATAGCAAACACATAACGTCACACGAAGACACACGAAGTTTCCATAGCAAACATCAGACGTCACAAGTACTCAGATGTAAAGTACTCGTTTCCACAGCAAACACATCTGAACGTTAAACGAAGACATCAGATGTAATGAACTCGCTTCCACAGCAAGCACACCTGAACGTCACAAACACGCCTGAATGTCACACGAAGACATCAGATGTAATGTATTCGTTTCCACAGCAAACACACCTGAACGTCACACTAGATATCAGATGCAATGTACTCGTTTGCACAGCAAACACACCTGGACGTCACACACGAAGATATCAGATGCAATGTACTCGTCTCCACAGCAAAACACACCTGAACGTTACAAACACACCTGAATGTTACACGAAGACATCAGATGTAATGTTCTCGTTGCCACAGCAAACACACCTGGACGTCACACGAAGACATCGGATGTAATGTACTTCAAAATTACATATAATGGCTATGTTGGATTTCACATTTACGAGACAAAGAACTCAGGTTAGCAGGCAGGTCATTTCTTTGACCACAGCACATTCTTACTTTACGCGGATTTTCCACCAGTGTGTAATAGATCCTCTGTGTCTACTTATCTCTGTTCTTCATCATAACTGAAATGCTAATAGATAAAGGGACTAATTTTGAAAGGCTTGTTTGTAAATCTCTTTGTCAAACACACCGGGAAAAAAGAAATCTCGTAAGAAATGGTAAACTGATGTTATCAAAACAACGTCCAGATCGACGTGTCAGAGCTGCTACACTCATTTCCCTCCCCCAACCCGCACGGCCCCACCCAACCACCACCCCCTGTGCTGCCCAGCCCCACCCCCCACCACCTCACGTGTCCTGTTCTCCTCAGTAGATGACTCTTACAGTGTGTTGTGAGACTCTCCGAGTCCCCTCCACAGTGAGATGCTGGTTCTTCTTCTCCGAGTCCCCTCCACAGTTCTATAGCGCTGGTTTTCATCCCTAGTTACCTGTGAATAGTCCTCCCCTCCACAGTTACCTGTTCTCCACACTATAGCGCTGGTTCTTATCTCTAGTTTTTAGTCCCCTCCCAGTTCTATAGCTTACCTGTGAATAGTCCCCTCCACAGTTCTATAGCGCTGGTTTTCATCCCTAGTTACCTGTGAAGAGTCCCCTCCAGAGTTCTATGGCGCTGGTGTTTATCCCTAGTTACCTATGAATAGTCCCCTCCACAGTTCTGTAGCGCTGGTTTCTATCCCTAGTTACCTGTGAATACTCCCCTCCAGATTTCTACAGCGCTGGTTTTTATGACATCGGTATATGGAGCTGGATATTTCCATCCATCCATCCCCACAGCCTCCCTCTCTGAGCATGGTCGACCCACATGGTCGGCTTTATTGTTCCGTCCTGCGCGAGACACTCAGTGAAAGGGCGAACAAAGAAGCCTTACACATTGCTCATCCAACATTTTTGTCGCTGTAGTCCAAGCAGAGGCACGTATCAATCTTGTTACTTGTTAACTAGGGAAATTTGAATACCCAGAAAGTGATGACGTAATTTTTTGCACAATTTTGTGTGTGTTGTCGTTGCTCTAATATTACCTGACCACTTGCGTACAAACTTTCATGCCGTATCTATGTTATGTACAGGAAAATAAACCTAGTCGAGTTTGGTATTAAAAGAATTGTCGGGAATTCGCCTATTCAGTCATCTCAAGAGCGCAGATATATTACATTTTTTCATGACAACCACTAATTATCAAATCGACAGCCTCGTTTGTAATGGCTGCTCAACAATGCCAAACGCATTGCTACCAGACCGGCTATGCACAGATGACATTTAGTTCGCTGAATATATCGCAGTTAGCTGGCTGGTGGGAAGCAGCCTGCAGAAAACACCCCTTTCCCTGACCAGCGTTCACGGCCTTGGCCTCTGCAGCTGCAGGCGAGCTGTAAATTGCCCTGCCTCTCAAAACTAAGTAACTTACTCTGAACAGCTGTACCGGTCAGTCTGTGTTTCTTTGACATTGATATGTGGGGCTGATTATGTCCACCCATCCCACGGCCTCCCTCCCTCTTGCCTCTGCCCATCTCTCCCGACCTACCTGAAAAGATTTGTAAAATCCCTCATAAACGAAAATGACCCAGCTCCTACAACGTCACCTTCAGACCGCTTCTACAGAATTTTATGGATTAAGATTCCAGACCCCACAACCTAATTTCCGCTCGGGACGTCAACTGGAAACGTCCGCCATGTCTAGGGCAGCATTGTGGTAAGGTTGTTCCCATCCTCTCCTTCCACCACCACAGCCACCTTAGCTGCCACAGGATAACAAGGACCACAGCCACCTTAGCTGCCACAGGATAACAATCACCACCACAGCCACCTTAGCTGCCACAGGATAAGCCACCTTAGCTGCCACACCACCACCACAGCCACCTTAGCTGCCACAGGATAACAACCACCACAGCC
>JADBJO010010614.1:67500-70000 GCA_016801955.1 Conus betulinus | reverse complement strand
TATATTCTCTCTCGATTATTCCCGGTTTAGGTATGCAGGTGATTTATCCCTTCTTTTTTGAGTGGTTGACAGTTCCCATCCTTCACTGACTGATTTTTAGAGCACGACACTACAAAAGGACCAAGTTTTTTTTTCCAGAAAAAAAAATATAAAAAATCTGCTCCAAAACCGTCAGAAAACCAGGACTTTTACCATTTTTCCATGTTTTTTACAGCAAAGCAAAGTTTTTCAAAGCAAAAGCCGGCTCTCTCTAAATTATTTCTCCATTTAAGGAATCTTGTTCTTCTCTAGATAATTTTGGACCATCTTGTATTACGTTCTTTTACCGTCCACATGTACCTAGGTTTCTTTGGAAATACAGTCGTTTATAAAATAATGAACTTGAATTCTTTATTCTTATATTTGGTTGGCTCAATCTATAAGTGTTCCATTGCTGTCCACTAATTTGTCATTTGTTTGGGCTTTTTTAACATAGTGTCTCTTTTCTAAATAAAAAGTAGTTGTGATTTTTTTCATCTTCCTTTTTTCCCCTTTTAGCAATCCATTTAGCTATTGATCTTATATAACTCCCTTGTATTTTCTTCTTCCTCTGAGTGTTCGTGTCACTAGTTGTTGTTTGTTTTTTCTTTTTAACAATTTAAGTCTTCCTCTGTTTTTATTTTTCTTTGTTTTCTAATACACCGATTTCTTTTAATAAATCGTCTTCTTTTTTTTAAAGCCTTTTTCTTCTTTCTTTCTCATAGTAGCATATGCAATAGTTTTCGATCTTGTATTTTCATGAGCAAAAAAAGTCAATAAAAAACTTTATCTGATACAGTAAGTCAAACATCTTTAAGTGGGGATCGAGAGAGAGTGTTCTAACGTTCATACTGTTCTATCTATCGATATTTCACAGATAATTTCATCGATTGAATTATGTACTTCTTTCTACATAGTTGTTTGTTCTTTTTAACAAATCACAATTTAAATTTTCCAGAATGTGTTGTTGTGTTTAATAGTTTTCCCCAATTTTTCAATTTCAGAACAACCATTGAATGATCTGTTCGATTATCCAGGTGTTAATATCTGCATCTTCAAAATTCAACATAAGGTCTTCTGAGATAAGAAAAGAATTGTTGATTATTATCTCGCCAAACGTCTGACAGAGCGAAGTCCGCCATCATGTTTTCAACACATTTTTTTTTGCCTTTGGGTTGTTTTTGATATTGCTATAATTATCATAATCTAAATAGGGATCGAGGGACAAGGTTCCAGTCACCAACTAAAACAAGTGCATGATTTTCATATTTCTGTATTTTGCCCTTTAAGTTTTTTCGTAAAATTCAGGATTATCTTTATTAGGTCCGTAAATATTTACCAGCAGAATCTTCCTCTCGAAGGTTGTCATGGAGATAATGATATAGTTTCCGTTTGAATCCCTTTCTATTTCATTGATTTTAAATTCGAAATTATTATTAAATAATATTGCAACTCCCCTCCCCTGCATTGGGGACTTAAAGGAGGAGAAAAAAAACATCTATATCCCCATTCAGACGTTACATATCTTTCAAGTTTTTCATTGAAGTGAGTATCCTGAAGGCAGTAAATACAGTGTGACTTTTTTCTAAGAAAATGAAATACGTCTCTTCTCTTTTGAAGGTCTCCTAGTCCCTGGCAATTCAGGGACGATATCGTTATTGATGCCATGTTAAGTCATAAGGCATTTTGCATAAATAATTTTCTTGTACATCACTTCATATACAAACTGAAAAACACATAATGTGGTATTTCCGTAAAAGTAATAAATTAGTCCATAATTTTTGTCTGTGAGAAACCATTTCACCTTGGAAAGTAACAACAAACAACATTATAGCAACAGAAATCCATTGCTGTAGATAGAAGGTACATGAAACTGAGGTGGGCTGGATAAAAAAAAAAAAGGAACCAATTTTTTGCAATACACCCGCGATCGATACATGAAGAAACACCACAACGAACACGCACAAAAAGGCATACTGTGTACAAAAAAACAAAAACAAAACAAAAAAAAAAAAAAAAAACCCACAAAAAAAAAACACAATAAACAAAGAATGGAGGGAAAAAAACATATTCTTTATAAATGACAACCGCACTGGAGAGCACGGGGCTTTGATTACCTGCTAATTAATGTACAAATCCAAACATAATACCATAAAGGGAAATAGGGCTATTACAGAAGGGGGGGGGGGGGGGGGGGGGGGGGGGGGGGGGGGGGGGGGGGGGGGGGGGGGGGGGGGGGGGGGGGGGGGGGGGGGGGAACAGGGGGAAGGGAGGGAAAAAACGAATTGATTTTTCTTTCCCTCTCCCTTTTTCTCTGCCCCCCATCTCTGTATTTATATGTGTGGTGGCGCGCGCGCGCACAATCGCGCGCACATGAATAAGTGTGCGCACGCGCGCGCACGCACGCGCACCACACCGGTGTAATTCCGCACACACACACATATGTGTTTTTCACCGATAAAAAACATGTGCTAATACAATG
>JADBJO010010614.1:50000-65000 GCA_016801955.1 Conus betulinus | reverse complement strand
CCCCCCCCCCCCCCCCCCCCCCCCCCCCCCCCCCCCCCCCCCCCCCCCCCCCCCCCCCCCCCCCCCCCCCCCCCCCCCCCCCCCCCCCCCCCCCCCCCCCCCCCCCCCCCACCCCCCCCCCCCCCCCCCCCCCCCCCCCCCCCCCCCCCCCCCCCCCCCCCCCCCCCCCCCCCCCCCCCCCCCCCCCCCCCCCCCCCCCCCCCCCACCCCCCCCCCCCCCCCCCGCCCCCCCCCCCCCCCCCCCCCCCCCCCCCAACCCCACCCCCCCCCCCCCCCCCCCACCCCCCCCCCCCCCCCCCCCACACCACCCAACCCCCCCCACCCACCCCCCCCCCCCCCCCCCCCCCCCCCCCCCCCCCCCCCCACCCCCCCCCCACAGCGCTGCAGTGGTTTTTGTCCGCAGTGGCGCGTGTTGCTGTCTATCATTCCCTCTGATGTGTGTCAATTTTGTGTTTGCGTAAAGCCTGTCGGAGGCAACGACTATATTTACATAAAAAAATGACATCACAGTGCACGTCTTATCCTTTCAAATCAATCTCTCTCTCTCTCTCCTCTCTCACGTCTCTCTCTCATGCATCTCTTCTCTCGGGGGCCTCCTCTCTCTCCATCTCCTCTCCGCTCTCTCTCTCGCCTCTGCGCGTGCGTGCTTGTGTGAATATTATGAATCAGTGTGTGGTGTGTGTGTGTGTGTGTGTGTGTGTGTGGTGGTGTGTGTGTGTGTGTGTTTGAGAGAGAGAGATAGAGGAGAGATGAGAGAGGAGAGAGAGAAGAGAAAGACAAGGAGACAATTAGGTGAATGGCCGGTTGGCGTATGTGTGCAAGCTTTGGTGTGTTGTGTAGTTGTTTGGGGGGGGAGGGGCTATGTGCATTTGTGGTATCCGTGTGCGCATGCACACGTGAACATGCAACTACGTTTTCGTCTCTCTGTGTGTATATGTTGTGTTGTGAAGTGTGTGTGGGTTTGTGTGTGTGGTGTGTGTTTGTGTGTGTGTGTGTTGTGTGTGTTACGGGCGGTGGCGAGCAGCGACTGCCACAATGATTTCATTAGGAAAATGATGTTTTCATGGGTGTGTACTCGCATGCTGGGATCTGGCATGGTGGTTGGAGCTCAACTGACATAAACTCCATTAAACCCTGACGTGTGCACCTCAGCAACCAAAGGACCGTCCCTCACTCAGGCAGAACACATCGATGGTCAGAGCCACTGGTGTGGGTGGTTACCTAATTCACTTCAAGTTTGATTCTCTCTCTCTCTCTCTCCTCCACTCTTCTCCTCTCTCTCTCTCTCTCTCTCTCTCTCTCTCTCTCTCTCTTCTCTCATTGATTTTTCTTTCGTCTTTGAAGAGGTGAGATTTAGCAATAGGGTAGAGCAACGACAGACAGACAGACCAACAGTCAGACTGATTTATATGTAACATACATTTGTGTTTCTGCCGTTTGATTTTTTCTCTTGCAACCTGGTGATAAAACCCAATGATTATAAAGAGTTATCCAGAGAGACTTCGGGGCTTGTGCTTTGTAGATGTTTCGTCCATGGACCTAGCAAAACAAGACGTGTGGCTAAAGGACACCACGACGACATCAAGCTCTACCTCTGCTACCGGGAGCTGGAGGAAACAGCACTATCCCTCCCCTAACTGAACTGGACGTGCAGCCTGTGAACAATAGGGAGAATCCAGAGAGAGCTATCACATCACCTCCATCACCACTGGTGACAAAGAGGGCCACTACAGATACTACCATCTGTGGCGTTATCACGGTGTGCCAGACATGGTGTTGCAGAACGAAATGACGATGGCTTGGCAGCGGTCGCGATGCATGTTGGGTATACTTGTGTCCGGTGTCGGGGTCGAGGCGAAGACCGGGCTATTGGTCAGGCACCATGGGACTGTCACTATGTCAACAAACAAAAGCAATGGGACTGTCACTATGTCAACAACAAAAGCAATGGGACTGTCACTATGTCAACAACAAAAGCAATGGGACCTGTCACTATGTCAACAACAAAAAGCAATGGGACTGCCCACTATGTCAACAACAAAAGCAAAAACAAAGTCCGAATCGCAGCATTGTCGTAGTTGCACACAGCAGTGAATTCTAAGAAGGGATAGGGAACCCCCTCAAGTATATGAAATACTGTCTGCCTGCATGGCCATGTGGGGAGTGTTAGCATCAACATGTCAGGATGTACATGTTGACACGACAGCAAGAAAAATTCCGTTTCCTTCTTCATTCCGTCAATACCCTGCACTAGTGTGGCTCCAGCTCTCACACTGAGGTCAGCTAACAGTGCGTGGCTGTGTTTGCAACCCTCACTAAATATGCACAACAAAAAATCGATGTAAGTCCTAATAATGCAATGGCCACAGGGACATGAAAACCGTTGCCAGGGGTTGACCACGTCTGTGGCAGAACTAAAGACACCTTCTTTTCTGCCGCCTTAACCTTCCCTGGCCGAAATCAGGTATCCGTTTACCGTTGGATGGACTTTGAGGCTTTTTCCAACTGCTACAAATCCCATCCTGCTAGTGGTTTGAAATCACGACCGTCAGCTACGTAGACAAACTCTTTAACAATTTGTGTACAGGTGCCTAAAAATATTAAAGTTGTATAATCCATGTAGATCAACTTCTCATTCAGTCTGTACATCAACCAACCTTCACACAAAGCTCCCAGTTTGACTTACAAAGCACACTCC
Source organism: Conus betulinus (assembly GCA_016801955.1). Lineage (NCBI taxonomy): Eukaryota > Metazoa > Mollusca > Gastropoda > Neogastropoda > Conidae > Conus > Conus betulinus. The sequence goes on along the minus strand of JADBJO010010614.1, from coordinate 62,302 downwards.
AAAACAGTTCCACGTAGGCGGCCCAGTGGATATGCACAAGCCTAGGAAAAAAGAGATTCGCGGATCCGTGGTTCGATTTTCACAAGGGTCGTTTTCTTTTCTCCCTCTTTTCAATTAGGCTTGATTGGTGGACTGAATACTAACCTTTGAATAAGTTAATAACCCGAGGTCCTGTGCGCGACATGCTTTAACGCATGTAAAAGAACCAACGACAAATTCCAGTGTTCAAGAGAGACAGGCAGACAGACACAAAGACCAACAGAGAGAGAGAGAGGAGAACTCTGAACTATGAAAAAGTTTACTGCAAGGCCACCGGTCTGTATGCAAAGGAGGTACATGTATCATGTAAAGACACAAAATGAGAAAACTCACACAGACCAAAAACTAAAAAGAATCTACAAAACAAAAATATATCATTTCCTAACTGCATAGGATAAACCAACTGGGAATTGCTTTCAGTTATTTTCTATGCAGTTTTCCCCATTTTACCCTTTTAATACAGAAAAAAAATTACACAGTTGAAATGGATTTCGCATTTTCTTCTTCTCTCTTTTTTAAAGCATAATAAATACATTGCAACAGAACGTGTAATAAACCTGCTTTCGCTCTGCAGATATAGTGACAAATGTGTACTTTCCGTCTAAATTTCCAAAACTCTCGTCAGATACTCGCTCCAGTTCCCTTACACGCAAACCGCAAGGGGTCGTCTCACACGGGCCGTTAATGTCATAACGAATCGTCGCCAGCAGCTTAGAACAAACGCATCTCATTCTTAATACTTGCAGCACGCATACTGCACTCGTAAACAGGCGCACAGTTTTCCTTTTCGCACATCTTTCATATTTGGAGAGTGCCGCCAAGAACGGTAATGTCTTACACCAGTTTTTTAAGTCTGGGTCATTGTGCAGGTTTTCCAGGCTTCGGTACAATTCTGTCCAAATACACGCTTCTACTTTCGCTCCACTCTGCAGTCTTTTGTAATGCTTTACCGTGTTTGTTATGAGATAGCCCCAATGTTAGACTGAGCTCCCTTCTCATAGATGAACTTAGACGGTAATACTGCAACATCATAGCGTTTAATATTTCTGGTGTCAACGCGCATGCACGCACAGAAAGACAGACAGACAGACAGAGAGAGAGAGAGACAGACAGACAGACAGACAGACAGACAGGCAGACAGAGAGACAGAGAGACAGACAGACAGAGACAGAGACAAAGACAGAGATGCACAGAATCATATTCTGCTGGTATACCGAGGATGTCTGCAAGTGCACACGTTAAAAACGACACATAAATAATTTTGACTTGCGGCCGGCATCGTGTGTCGGAATGATGATGACGGCTGTACGCAAGGGTAACAGGACATGCAGTTTGACCCTATCGCCGTGGTTTGTATTGGGAATGTTTGCAGTCTGCCACACAGCCCCATTATCTCTGCACGCCACTGGTCAGAGGTCAGTCCCTGGGGATGGCGTCATTCTGCTGCTGTCCAATGTCATCGGGTGGACGTCGTTCACTGCAGTGGGACCTGGCTCCCATGGCATTTCGTTTCCCACAGTGCAATTGGCAGCTAAACATCGGCAGAAAAAGGTTAGGACATCGGCATACCCCCCTGTTTTCCCTCCGACTCTCTCTCTCTCTCTCCCTCTCTCTCTCATCTCTCTCTCTCTCTCTCTCTCTCTCTCTCTCTCTCTCTCCTCTTCTTCTTTATTCGCATACTCTCTTCTCTATCTGTGACTCTTCAAGTCCATGGTATCCTGGCATAGTTTACAAAAGTATTGCTTGAATTTTTCGTTAGTTAGTGACATATTATTATTTTGATGTATAAGGATTCATATACACGACACTGTTATCGTTACTGGGATAAATGTTCTTCTGATATTCTCAGTTCTCTTCTTAACTGCATGACTTGATTTTTGATACGATCCTTCTTTCGTTATACTTTATCGTTTGTGATCTAACAATCTTAGGTCCTGCTTTCTCTCTCTCTCTCTCTCTCTCTCTCTCTCTCTCTCTCTCTCTCTCTCTCTCTCTCCTCCCCCTCTCCTCTCACACACTCTCACACACACACACACACATTCCACACATCTCATTGATAGGAGAGCATTATTTTGAGTGTTGACAGCCGTGTCGACAGCGTGAGCCATCGACATGAACTGAAGTGGGTTTTTAACCACTGAGTATCAGCTGCTCGTTCTTTTAAAAAAAAAGAAAGAAGAAGAAGAAAAAAAAGAAACAGTACATCGATTCTAAAACGACTGTAGCCGGTGGATTCAGAATCTCATAGTGCTCCGAAAACATCAGTTATTACGATTTTGTTTAGCGCCTCAAGCATAGCGCGGAATATAATGTTGGTTGAGAGAGAGAGAGAGAGAGAGAGAGAGAGAGAGAGAGAGAGAGAGAGGGGCGTAGAGAGGGGGGGCGAGGCAGGGGCGAGGGGCGGGGGGGGGGCAGGAAGGGAGAGAGGGAGAAAGAGGGGGAAATAGAAAGAGGGGGAGAGAATGGTAAAGAGAGAGAGAGAGAGAGAGAGGAGAGAGAGAGAGAGAGAGAGAGAGAGAGAGAGAGACTGTGAGAGACAGATATGGACAGAACTTTTTGTGTGTTTCATAGTGTATAACAGAACTGAAGGAGCAGCGTGGAACTCATCGTACCGGAGAAGACACGGAATGGGAGACAGGAAACAAAACCCAGCACTTGCCGACCCATTTCTGGCTCCACTGCTGAATGGCTTCTATACACAAACCTGCCAAAGATTAGCATGCTATCTCTGATGAATGGCTTTATACAGAACGTACCAAAGATCACTATTCTATCTCTGCTGAACGGTTTATACCGAACCTGCCAAAAATCACCATTCTATCTGCTGAATGCTTTATACAGGCTTTATACAGAACCTGCTATCAAAGATCAGCATGCTATCTCTGCATGCTATCTCTGAATGGCATTATACAGAACCTGCCAAAATTCACCATTCTATCTCTGCTGAACGGATTATACAGAACCTGCCAAAGATCACCATTCTATCTCTGCCCGCCAGAAAACTAGCCATCTCTGTCATTTAGCCAGCCAGAGAGAGAGAGAGAGAGAGAAGAGAGAGAAGAGAGAGGAGAGAGAGAGAGAGAGAGACAGAGAGAGAGAGAGAGAGAGGAGGGAAAACAGACAGGCAGGCAGGCAGGCAGACAGAGACACAGACAGTGAGTGCGACAAAGAGAGACAGAGAGACAGCGACAGACAGATGGGCAGGAGCACCGGACACCAGAAAACCCTGCCTTACCCAAGTCTGGCCCCAGTTCGCCAGTCTCATTTCCAGTGACCACTAAGCTGTCTGTACAGAACCACTGCGTGATGGCTGACCACTGGGTCGTTACCAGGGCTGTTTTGGGGTGAAGGAAATCCCACTGGTGGTCACTTCCAATGGTAATGACCGGGTCGTCATCAACTCTGCCCCCCCCCTTCCCCCCCCCCTCCCCGAGCGCTGGACCGTGATAATGGGACGGGTAGGTAGCCTGTGTGGTCAGCCATCACCGCTGTATGTGGTCACTGGGGCTTTGCCCATGGCCATTGGTCAGTGATGAGAAGGATGTAGTCTACTGCTGTAAATCTTGGTTTGCTCTGTCGGTAATGCAGCTGAAAATGCTGTGTTGTTTTGATCGGCATTGGCTTTTGAACTGTTAACAAAGTTGGAGTCGAACTTCACGTGCGATAATAATACAATCCTCAGCATACTTGCTTTCCCTGTCTCCTACGCTTTTTCTTTTAGACTAAGTTTTACCTAAAACATGCATCTGATTTCCTCTGATAAATCACTATCCTCTTTAAGGGGGTCTTTTCCGGATTCATTAAACGAGAAAGACAAAAAAAAAGGGGAGAAATGAACACACAACTGGGGTTTAATCTGAAAGCAGCATTTGATGCATGTGTTCTCCCAGTATTCATGTGTAATGATTCAACTTAAAATGCTGCACAGAACAGTCACTGTGCCATGAGAACCTTGACTCTCTTCATCACCGTGCTCCTGTTACTGTATGAAGGTTAGCTGCCAGGTAAACATGTCAGCAATGAGTTAGATGACAGGGCATGGAGTTGCATCATAGCCGTGACATTTTCATCGATAGAATGTCTCCAACAAACGCCAGTGTTGGGCAGAGTCCGCGTTGCTTCGATTCCACCAATGCACGAAGTTCGTACAGCACACACTTGTTTTTCCAGTCATCGCTATTAAGCATTCAAACCTGTTCAGGAGAGAAAATGACCGAAGTGTTGTATCAGGATTGGTGTGTACAGTAGAGCGGGTAATAGTCCCCGGCTCTGGAGGGTCAGAGGACATTTAACTGTCTGGGAAGAGTTTATCAGGCCAGGGTTCATAATGATTTTTTAAAAATCCCCTTACAACAATGTGAGACAGACAGCCAGAAAAAAGAGAGCGAGAGTGAGTGGCAAAGAGAGAGAGAGAGAGAGAGAGAGAGAGAGAGAGAGAGAGAGAGAGAGAGAGAGAGAGAGAGAGAGAGAGAGAGAGTCGAGAGAGAGAGAGAGAGAGAGAACTCAGTGCTCGGAACTCGAAACTCGAGAAAAACTGAACAAACATGTTCTATCCTGTTTCCAGAAACTAGTTCAACGCCGTTTTAGCCAGGGGAATGTTCCCGTAATGTAAACGGTAAGTAATGGATAAGTTCCACCCAGGTGACGTTGTCTCTTACATTTGTAACGACCCCCTCCGCCGATCAATTCCACTGTCAGCAGACATCCTAAACGTTCACAGCTAAGCCATCCATCTTTTCTTCCGTTCCAGACAGTGAGTGTACAGGCTGCAGAATCTGGAACTACTTCTGGCAATGTTATCCCATCTTCTGCTTTAATCTGGTTATTGCTGCTCCGATGCCAGTCCTGCGACTGTGAGACAGGAGAGAGCAATTCTTCACTGTATTGGTCTGAGAGGTACAGTGTTGTTTTGTGCTGCGTCGCGTCCCGTCGCGTTGAGTCGCGTCGTATTGCATGGTTTTCGTGTGTTGCGTTTCGCTGCGTGGCGTTGGGTTACTTTTTGCATTGCCCTGTGCTGCAGTGTAGTGTAGTGTAGTGTAGTGTAGTGTAGTGTAGTGTAGTGTAGTGTAGTGTAGTGTAGTGTAGTGTGGTGTAGTGTGGTGTAGTGTAGTGTGGTGTAGTGAGTGTAGTGTAGTGTAGTGTAGTGTAGTGTAGTGTAGTGTGTTGTAGTGTAGTGTAGTGTAGTGTATGTAGTGTAGTGTAGTGTAGTGTAGTGTAGTGTGTGTAGTGTAGTGTAGTGTAGTGTAGTGTAGTGTAGTGTAGTGTAGTGTAGTGTAGTGTAGTGTAGTGTAGTGTGTAGTGTAGTGTAGTGTGTAGTGTAGTGCAGTGTAGTGTAGTGTAGTGTGTAGTAGTGTAGTGTGTGTAGTGTAGTAGTGTAGTGTAGTGTAGTGTAGTGTAGTGTAGTGTAGTGTAGTGTAGTGTAGTGTAGTGTGTAGTGTAGTGTAGTGCAGTGTAGTGTAGTGTAGTGTAGTGTAGTGTAGTGTAGTGCAGTGTAGTGTAGTGTAGTGTAGTGTAGTGTAGTGTGTAGTGTAGTGTAGTGTAGTGTAGTGTAGTGTAGTGTAGTGTAGTGTAGTGTAGTGTAGTGTGTAGTGTAGTGCAGTGCAGTGTAGTGTAGTGTAGTGTAGTGCAGTGTAGTGTAGTGTAGTGTAGTGTAGTGTAGTGTAGTGTAGTGTAGTGTAGTGTAGTGTAGTGTAGTGTAGTGTAGTGTGTGTAGTGTAGTGTAGTGTAGTGTAGTGTAGTGTGTAGTGTAGTGTGTAGTGTAGTGTAGTGTAGTGCAGTGTAGTGTGTAGTGTAGTGTAGTGTAGTGTAGTGTAGTGTAGTGTAGTGTAGTGTAGTGTAGTGTAGTGTAGTGTAGTGTAGTGCAGTGTAGTGCAGTGTAGTGTAGTGTGTAGTGTAGTGTAGTGTAGTGTAGTGTAGTGTAGTGTAGTGTAGTAGTGTAGTGTAGTGTAGTGTAGTGTAGTGCAGTGTAGTGTAGTGTGTAGTGTAGTGTAGTGTAGTGTAGTGTAGTGTAGTGTAGTGTAGTGTAGTGTAGTGTAGTGTAGTGTAGTGTAGTGTAGTGTAGTGTGTGTAGTGTAGTGTAGTGTAGTGTAGTGTAGTGTGTAGTGTAGTGTAGTGTAGTGTAGTGTGTAGTGTAGTGTGTGTAGTGTAGTGTAGTGTAGTGTAGTGTAGTGTAGTGTAGTGTGTAGTGTAGTGTAGTGTAGTGTAGTGTAGTGTAGTGTAGTGTAGTGTAGTGGTGTAGTGTAGTGCAGTGTAGTGTAGTGTAGTGTAGTGTAGTGTAGTGTAGTGTAGTGTAGTGTAGTGTAGTGTAGTGTAGTGTAGTGTAGTGTAGTGTAGTGTAGTGTAGTGTAGTGTAGTGTAGTGTAGTGTAGTGTAGTGTAGTGTAGTGCAGTGTAGTGTAGTGTAGTGTAGTGTAGTGTAGTGTAGTGTAGTGTAGTGTAGTGTAGTGTAGTGCAGTCGGTGTAGTGCAGTGTAGTGTAGTGTAGTGTAGTGTAGTGCAGTGTAGTGCAGTGTAGTGTCGTGTAGTGTAGTGGCCGTGTAGCAGTGCAGTGTAGTGTAGTGTAGTAGTGTGTAGTGTAGTGTCAGTGTAGTCATGTGCTGTAGTGTGTAGTTGCTGAGTTGTAGTGTAGTGTGCACTGATGTTGTCCTCCCATGTCTGTCTTGCAAGTGTAGTGTAGTGTAGTGTGAGTGTAGTGTAGTGCAGTGTCAGTGTGCAGGTGTGTAGTGTAGTGTAGTGATGTGTAGTGCAGTGTAGTGTAGTGTATGTTAGTGTATTGCAGTGTAGTGTAGTGTAGTGTAGTGTGTGCAGTGTAGTGTAGTGTAGTGTAGTTGTGCAGTGTAGTGCAGTGTAGTGTAGTGTAGTGTAGTGTAGTGCAGTGATCTGCAATTGTAGGGTAGTGTAGTGCAGTGCGTGCATGTAGTATGTAGTGTAGTCAGCAGTGAAGTGTAGTGTATGTGTAGTGCAGTTGTTCAGTGCACGCAGTGCAGCTCATGTGTGCATAGATCAGTGCAGTGTAGTGCATTTCACTGTAGTGTAGTGCTAGTGCAGTGCAAGTGTAGTGTAGTGTAGTGCCATAGTGCAGTGCCTCTGTAATCCTCTGCAGTGTATGTGGTAGTGCAGTGCAGTGTTGTGCATGTAGTGCTGTGTAGTGTAGTGTTGTGTAGTGTAGATCTTGCGGAAGCAGTCTCATGTCTGTAGTGCCTGAATCCTTCTCTCAGTTGCAGCCGTTGTAGGCTAGTGTAGTGCAGTGTAGTGTGTCAAGTGTAGCTGTATAGAGTGTCATAGGCCCAGTTAGTGTATGACCATGTAGTGCCGTGTAGTGCAAGTCCCCAAAGTGCAGTGTATGCAGTGTAGTGGTGGTTCACGTGGTATTTTTGTAGTGTTGTTTGTTGTTGTGCAGTGTAGTGTAGTGTTGGTTTTTTTTAAACAGTCAGATGCAGTGGAGTCACTGAAAGTGTAGTGTAGTGCAAAAGCAGTGTATGCATGCCAGTGTATGCAAAATCCTGTACGAGCCTGAGGTCCACACAGACCCGCAATTCTGTCGTTTCCCAGGGTCGAGACCCCTGGACCCGCCTGAAAGACAGTTTTCGACCAGAGTGATGCCAGTCCATGCACTGATGTTGTCCCCCCATCTCTTTCTCTGTGGTCTTCCTCCCTGCCGGCCTTTGCTGGGTGTGGGGCCAGTCCACAGCACTGATGTAGTCCTCCCATCTCTTTCTCTGTGCTCCTCTCCTGCCTCCTTGCTGATGAGATGCCAAGTCCACTGATGTTGCCAGCGACAAATCTCAAAAAAACCCGAGATGAAAAAGCGAACCTCGCTGCTGATTCCTTGTCTGAAAAGGGGGCCAAAAGACCCCGATCTAGAACATGACCATACAATCTCATTTTTTCCTGACTTGCGACCGCACTATATCAAGTGTGCGTATTGAATACCTTGAACATGTTTTGACCTTTGTCTGATAACAGACCTTACGATAGAGTTTGTTATACGCAGAGCAGACGGAAATATTCATATAATGCATGAGTCTTAACGTCAATCCTAACCAGTGACTAGACTTGTTTTTCTTACATAAATAGCTCAGGTCCCATTCTACAGTATGTATTATCCGTCTTTTCTTCTGTGGTTGAGCGCACGTGACATTTTTTTTTTTAACGATCATCGTTTTGCAGGAGACGATAGTTTTTTCTCCCTTTCTCAGTTCCCACCTCCCCCTCTAATACCCAACCCTCCACTCTGATTACAGATACGCGTCCTGGGCGCGCTGACCCAGACGTCAATATGTTCGTTTTCACCAGGTCGCGAGACCCTATTACCCGCAAGACCACGTTTTCGTCACAAGGGATGGAGCGGGGAGGGAAGGGGGGGGGGGGGGGTACAGCCGAAGTAGGAGGAAGGTGAAGGTCAAAAGCAGCAGGGGGAGGAGGGGGAGGATGAGATGCAGAAGTCCACAGCTGAGGCAGCGACAAACTCAAAAAAACCAGAGATGAAAAAGCGAACAGAAAAAGGATTGGGGTCTGAAAAGGGACGGAAAAAGAACAGGCGTAGAATGTGAATACAGTTTCCTGACTGGCGACCGACTATATCAAGTGTGCGTATTGAATACAAACATGTTTTGACCTTTGTCTGATAACAGACCTTACGATAGAGTTTATACGCAGAGCAGACAAAAAATATTCATATAATGAGCCCAAGTCTTAACGTCAATCCTAACCAAGACTAGACTTGTTTTCTTACATAAATCGCTCAGGTCCCATTCTACAGTATGTATTATCCGTCTTTTCTTCTGTGGTGAGCGCAGACTGACATTTTGCTTTTTAACGATCATCGGCTTTGCAGGAGACGATAGTTATCTCCCTTTCTCAGTTCCCACCTCCCCGCTCCCCCTCCTTCTCCTCCACTCTGATTACAGATGGCGTCTGTTGTTGGCGCGCTGTACCAGACGTCAATATGTTCTTTTCACGTTCAGGTCTTAAGTTACCACTCGTTTCCAAAGCAAACACACCTGCACGTCACAAACACACCTGAACGTCACATGAAGACATCAGATGTAACGTACTTGTTTCCACAGCAAACAAACAATGTCACAAACACACCTGAACATCACATAAGCATCAGATGTAATGTACTCGTTTCCACAGCAAAAACACGTCACAAAACACACCTGAACATCATATGAAGCATCAGATGTAATGTACTCGTTTCCATAGCAAACATACCTGGACGTCACACGAAGACATCAGATGTAAAGTACTCGTTTCCACAGCAAAACACATCTGAACGTTAAACGAAGACATCAGATGTAATGAACTCGCTTCCACAGCAAGCACACCTGAACGTCACAAACACGCCTGAATGTCACACGAAGACATCAGATGTAATGTACTCGTTTCCACAGCAAACACACCTGAACGTCACACTAAGATATCAGATGCAATGTACTCGTTTGCACAGCAACCACACCTGACGTCACACGAAGATATCAGATGCAATGTACTCGTCTCCACAGCAAAACACACCTGAACGTTACAAACACACCTGAATGTTACACGAAGATATCAGATGTAATGTTCTCGTTGCCACAGCAAACACACCTGGACGTCACACGAAGACATCGGATGTAATGTACTTCAAAATTACATATAATGGCTATGTTGGATTTCAGATTTACGAGACAAAGAACTCAGGTTAGCAGGCAGGTCATTTCTTTGACCACAGCACATTCTTACTTTACGCGGATTTTCCACCAGTGTGTAATAGATCCTCTGTGTCTACTTATCTCTGTTCTTCATCATAACTGAAATGCTAATAGATAAAGGGACTAATTTTGAAAGGCTTGTTGGAAATCTTTGTCAAACACACCGGGAAAAAAGAAATCTCGTAAGAAATGGTAAACTGATGTTATCAAAACAACGTCCAGATCGACGTGTCAGAGCTACACTCATTTCCCTCCCCCAACCCGCACGGCCCCACCCAACCACCACCTGTGCTGCCCCAGCCCCACACCCCCACCACCTCACGTGTCCTGTTCTCTCCTCAGTAGATGACTCTTACAGTGTTGGAGACTAATGTACAGTGAGATGCTCGTTTGCCGAGTCCCCTCCACAGTTCTATAGCGCTGGTTCTTCTAGTTACCGTGAATAGTCCCCTCCACAGTTCTATAGCGCTTCTATAGCGCTGGTGGTTTCATCCCTAGTTACCTGTGAAGAGTCCCCTCCACAGTTCTACAGCGCTGGTTTTTATCCCTACTTACCTGTGAATAGTCCCCTCCACAGTTCTATAGCGCTGGTTTTTATTCCTACTTACCTGTGAATTCATCCCAGTTCTAGTTTTTCACCTAGTGAAGAGTCCCCCTCCAGAGTTCTATGGCGCTGGTGTTATCCCTAGTTACCTATGAATAGTCCCCTCCACAGTTCTGTAGCGCTGGTTTCTATCCCTAGTTACCTGTGAATACTCCCCTCCAGATTTCTACAGCGCTGGTTTTTATGACATCGGTATATGGAGCTGGATATTGTCCATCCATCCCACAGCCTCCCTCTCTGAGCATGGTCGACCCACGGCTTTATTGTTCCGTCCTGCGCGAGACACTCAGTGAAAGGGCGAACAAAGAAGCCTTACACATTGCTCATCCAACATTTTTGTCGCTGTAGTCCAAGCAGAGGCACGTATCAATCTTGTTACTTGTTAACTAGGGAAATTTGAATACCCAGAAAGTGATGACGTAATTTTTGCACAATTTTGTGTGTGTTGTCGTTGCTCTAATATTACCTGACCACTTGCGTACAAACTTTCATGCCGTATCTATGTTATGTACAGGAAAATAAACCTAGTCGAGTTTGGTATTAAAAGAATTGTCGGGAATTCGCCTATTCAGTCATCTCAAGAGCGCAGATATATTACATTTTTTCATGACAACCACTAATTATCAAATCGACAGCCTCGTTTGTAATGGCTGCTCAACAATGCCAAACGCATTGCTACCAGACCGGCTATGCACAGATGACATTTAGTTCGCTGAATATATCGCAGTTAGCTGGCTGGTGGGAAGCAGCCTGCAGAAAAACACCCCTTTCCCTGACCAGCGTTCACGGCCTTGGCCTCTGCAGCTGCAGGCGAGCTGTAAATTGCCCTGCCTGCTCAAAAAACTAAGTAACTTACTCTGAACAGCTGTACCGGTCAGTCTGTGTTTCTTTGACATTGATATGTGGGGGCTGATTATGTCCACCATCCCACGGCCTCCCTCCCTCTTGCCTCTGCCCATCTCTCCCCACCTACCTGAAAAGATTTGTAAAATCCCTCATAAACGAAAATGACCAGCTCCTACAACGTCACCTTCAGACCGCTTCTACAGAATTTATTGGATTAAGATTCCAGGCCCCACAGCCGAAATTTCCGCTCGGGACGTCAACTGGAAAACGTCCGCCATGTCTAGGGCAGCATTGTGGTAAGGTTGTTCCCATCCTCTCCTTCCACCCACCACCACAGCCACCTTAGCTGCCACAGGATAACAATCACAACCACAGCCACCTTAGCTGCCACAGGATAACAATCACCACCACAGCCACCTTAGCTGCCACAGGATAACAATCACCACCACAGCCACCTTAGCTGCCACAGGATAACAATCACACCACAGCCACCTTAGCTGCCACAGGATAACAATCACCACCACAGCCACCTTAGCTGCCACAGGATAACAATCACCACCACAGCCACCTTAGCTGCCACAGGATAACAATCACCACCACAGCCACCTTAGCTGCCACAGGATAACAATCACCACCACAGCCACCTTAGCTGCCACAGGATCACCACCACAGCAGCCACCTTAGCTGCCACAGGATAGCAATCACAACCACAGCCACCTTAGCTGCCACAGGATAGCAATCACCAACCACAGCCACCTTAGCTGCCACAGGATAGCAATCACCACCACAGCCACCTTAGCTGCCACAGGATAGCAATCATCACCACAGCCACCTTAGCTGCCACAGGATAGCAATCATCACCACAGCCACCTTAGCTGGATAGCAATCATCACAGGATTAGCACAGGATAGCATCACCACAGCCACCTTAGCTGCCACAGGATAGCAATCATCACCACACCACCTTAGCTGCCACAGGATAGCAATCATCACCACAGCCACCTTAGCTGCCACAGGATAACAATCACCACCACAGCCACCTTAGCTGCCACAGGATAACAATCATCACCACAGCCACCTTAGCTGCCACAAGATAACAATCAAAGCCATCGAAACGAACA